>JABXJD010002844.1:0-42609 GCA_013375575.1 Percina caprodes
AAAATCTTCCATTGAAGCATGGTTTTAGGATGTGGCAATGACTGAGCCGTCTGATGTTATTGCAGCAACCTTTTAGATATTTGTGAATCATCGTGATTAGGTGGTGTGGTAAATGTGAACAGTTTTAAGTTGTATAACTTGGTGTTTTGTATTCCACTTGCATTGTTTTCTAATATTCATTTAGTCTTCCATCCACCTGCTCAGGGCCTTTGGGCGGAAAACAATTGTGCTAAAACCTGGTACAATGCATCTTATTTTGAAGGTTAATGTTCAATTGTCTGTCCCTGTCTTAACTTCTGAGGTATGAACTACTTAAAGGACAGCACTTCCCATCTTTTTACTTTCTTCCTTTGTTTTTTGCAAGTGAAAATTTCAAGGGTGGTACTGACACCAAAAACTACACACATCCACCAGCAGGTGGTGCTATAATTTTCTATTTTGTATATTTGATCTAGGGAGACTTTGAGGTGACGGTGGATTTGGCAAGCGACACAATATCTAATTTGAAGAACAAGCTCTCCAATGAAAGTGGAATCCCAGGACATGTTCTTCATTACAAGTATGTCAGAATTATTGTATTTGTATGGCTTTTGATCTAAATATTGATACTGATTCTGATTTGCTTATTAATATTTTCAGAGGCGGACATGGTAGTGGCAGCACATTGGAAAGTTGTGGAATCTCAGAGGAGTCGACAGTGCACTTCTCCCTGTCCACGTTTCCTGATGACGTTCCAGACCACAACGAATTCTTCATCGATGATGTTGTGCCCTCGGTCCAACAGACCCCCAAAGGAATCAGTTTCTTCTTGTCTTCACTTTATCTCATTGTAAGCACAGTTTCGGGTATATTTATTTGAATTGCGGATCTATTTATTTCTTACCTAATTGTTTAACCCCACCCTGCCACATATTTATTTAATTTGCACACATGAAGTTCAGACAAACAGCAGAAACCTGGTTACAAGAAAATGTCTGTTCCTCCTCTTCTCTGTATGTGTTTTTTTTTTGCATCATAATCGACAAACTTTTGAAGAAAGGAACTACAAACTCTCTATGCTCTTCCGTCTGTGTGTGCAAAATGTAGTTTATGATTGTTTTTGATGTGATTTCCCACTACAGAAAGATAGGGGTCTAGGAATTGGAAACAAAGAAGTGATTGCATACATACGAAAACTGACTGGATGTAACCCTCTGGCCCAAAGTTTGTATCAGTTACTCTACAGAAATGAGGTCATATCCAGGAATCAGAAGGTAAACTATGCAAGATCACTTTCAGTACCTTTTTAATGAACGTTAAAAGGCGCCTTATAAATAAAGCTACTTTGCATGGACCACTTATTCAGCAGTGAAAAGCAATTAAGTACATTTACTCCTTTGCTATACTTCAGTACAAATGTTGAGGTAGTTGTACTCTACTTGAGTCTTTTCATGCCACTTTCTACTCCTACACCTCTACATTTCACTACATTTAAATTTTTTCTGTTCCTGCAGATCGCAGTGGTTGAAGGCTTGTACGTGCTCTTTAGAGAGCTCTTGCCAACGCTTGGAACAAAGCGTGGAGACAGGATCATTGATGACCTTGATGTCTTTGAGTATTCAACACACTGCTGGGCACACCTCTTATCTGAAGCAAAGGTATTTCTGCATTAGTTTGGAGGCAGAATCTAAATTCCCAAAGTGATGAGGCCATTTGGGGTGAAATTTTGAGTGTCAAACACTTCATTTTATTGCATTTTGATGCATTTTAATGCACCGATTTATGGTAGAAACATCTTTATTAATGTAAAGTAAAATACAGTTGACAATTCAAAATGTTAAAATATAATGTAATACAGTAAGGGGGCTTTTACTACTAGTGTATTCGGATCTGGGACCTAAGCAAGTTTGTTTGAGTAGTATGAACATGATCCACTTGAAAAGGTGTTTTTAGTACAGTTCCTGTGGTCTCCCATATGGTTCACATTCATGAATGTACAATATAAATGTATATCTTACAAAATATGACCATTATTTAACGTTGTAAGCGGTTGCAGTTTTCAACACGTGGTTAATGTTGTGAAACAGAACTATTTGTTTATGTTTAGAACAATATCACAGATTAGGTTAAAATAAATGTGGGATGTAGTTACATACTTGTGTACGTGGCTTGAAAAATAACAACATTGACTTTTGGTTTCCCAGGGGACATGAACAGCGACGTCTTGGGTGAAAAATGCTATGGAATGCCAGTTGAGTGTTGCTGCCTAATGCCCCTTGTTTATCCTTATTGTCATAGAAAGAAACGCCGGACCACGAGAACTACGCACCATTTTTTCTGATGTCTGAAGATGGCAGCCGTTTCTGTGATCCAGTCAATGTACCTGGAATACCAGGTGTTTTTGAAAGAGCAGTTGTACTTCAAAAAATCAAAGGTAAAAGTAAAATGTCTTATATATATATATATATATATATATATATATATATATATACATACAGTGAGGAAAATAAGTATTTGAACACCCTGCTATTTTGCGAGTTCTACCACTTAGAAATCATGGAGGGTCTGATGTCATCGTAGGTGCATGTCCACTGTGAGAGACATAATCTAAAAGAAAAAATCCAGAAATCACAATGGAGGATTTTTTAACTAGTTATTTGTATGATACAGCTGCAAATAAGTATTGAACACCTGAGAAAATCAATGTTAATATTTGGTACAGTAGCCTTTGTTTGGTCAAACGTTACGGAGTTTGAGCTCCCTCCAAAGATTCTCTATTGGGTTTAGGTCTGGAGACTGGCTAGGCCAGAACCAGAACCTTGATATGCTTCTTCCAGAGCCCCTCCTTGGTTCTCCTGGCTGTGTGCTTCGGGTCATTGTCATGTTGGAAGACCCAGCCTCGACCCATCTTCAATGCTCTAACTGAGGGAAGGAGGTTGTTCCCCAAAATCTCCCAATACATGGCCCCGGTCCTCCTCTCCTTAATACAGTGCAGTCCCCTGTCCCATGTGCAGAAAAAACCCCCAAAGCATGATGCTACCCCCCCATCCTTCACAGTAGGGATGGTGTTCTTGGGATGGTCCTCATCATTCTTCTTCCTCCAAACACGGTTAGTGGAATTATGACCAAAAAGTTCTATTGTGGTCTCATCAGACCACATGACTTCCTCCCATGACTCCTCTGGATCATCCACATGGTCGTTGGCAAACTTAAGACGGGCCCTGACATGTGCTGGTTTAAGCAGGGGAACCTTCCGGGCCATGCATGATTTCAAACCATGACGTCTTAGTCTATTACCAACAGTAACCTTGGAAACGGTGGTCCCAGCTCTTTTCAGGTCCTGGACCAGCTCCTCCCATGTAGTTCTGGGCTGATTTCTCACCTTTCTTAGGATCATTGAGACCCCACGAGGTGAGATCTTGCATGGAGCCCCAGTCCGAGGGAGATTGACAGTCATGTTTAGCTTCTTCCATTTTCTAATGATTGCTCCAACAGTGGACCTTTTTTCACCAAGCTGCTTGGACATTTCCCCGTAGCCCTTTCCAGCCTTGTGGAGGTGGACAATTTAGTCTCTAGTGTCTTTGGGCAGCTCTTTGGTCTTGGCCATGTTAGTAGTTGGATTCTTACTGATTGGATGGGGTGGACAGGTGTCTTTATGCAGCTAACGACCTCAAACAGGTGCATCTAATTTAGGATAATAAATGGAGTGGAGGTGGACATTTTGAAGGCAGACTAACAGGTCTTTGAGGGTCAGAATTCTAGCTGATAGACAGGTGTTCAAATACTTATTTGCAGCTGTATCATACAAATAAATAGTTAAAAAATCATACATTGTGATTTCTGGATTTTTTTTTTAGATTATGTCTCTCACAGTGGACATGCACCTACGATGACAATTTCAGACCCTCCATGATTTCTAAGTGGGAGAACTTGCAAAATAGCAGGGTGTTCAAATACTTATTTTCCTCACTGTATATATATACAGTACAGACCAAAAGTTTGGAGCCACCTTCTCCTTCAATGTGTTTCCTTTATCTTCATGACTATTTACATTGTAGATTATCACTGAAGGCATCAGAACTATGAATGAACACGTGGAATTATGTACTTAACAAAAAAGTGTGAAATAACTGAAAACATGTCTTATATTCTAGTTTCTTCAAAGTACCCCCCCTTTACTGTTTTGATAGCGCTGCAAACCCTTGGTGTTCTCTCAATGAGCTTCATGAAATGGTTTCCCTCCCCCCCGCCCCCAGGTGGGCCTTGTCAGGGTTCATTAGTGGAACTTCTTGCCTTTTTAATGGAGTTGGGCCATCAGTTGTGTTGTGCAGAAGTCAGGTTGATACACAGCCGACAGCCTATTGGACGACTGGTAGAATTCATATTATGGCAAGAACCAATCAGCTAAGTAAAGAGAAACGAGCGGCCATCATTACTTTAAGAAATGACGGTCAGTTGGTCCGAAAAATTGCGAAAACTTTGAATGTGTCCCCAAATACAGTCGCAAAAACCATCAAGCGCTACAACGAAACTGGCTCACATGAGGACCCCCCATGAAAGGAAGACCAAGAGTCACCTCTGCTGCTGAGGATAAGTTCATCTGAGTCACCAGCCTCAGAAATCACAAGTTACCAGCAGCTCAGATTAGAGAGCAGATGATAGCACACAGAGTTCTAGCAGCAGACACATCTCTAGAACAACTGGTAAGAGGAGACTGCGTGAATCCTTTACCATCATCGCTCGAGCTATCAAAGAATCCTTCCCAATTTTACATTGCATGATGGATTTATTTAATTGCTGGGTGTAAGTGTCTTGGGATGAGGTTGACCTGATTGTCACATCATTCCAATTTGAAATATTTTTTCTTCTCACCTATTGAGGGCTGATTATGAGTAATGATGGTTTACTATTTTGACTTTCTCTATTTCTTTAAGATGGCGAAGATTCCAAACTGCCCTGAAGTAGTTTTGAGAGAAACGTCCTCACCAGAGCCACCAACATTGAGAAGATGTTGCTCAGCATTCATCCGTCAATTAAAACCTATCATCTCTGGATATCTTATGACAGTGTGACTGGTCAGAAGTATGTACAGTATTGTCAAATTTCATATTAATGGAAGGTGATATAATTAGAAAAATGCACATTTGTGAACCAACAATTGTCCATATACATTCAACATTTAGTACACAGACCTAAACAATAAAATTAAAATATAGGTAATAATAATAATAATAATAATAATAATAATGTTTCCAATAAGTTTTCAAATTTGATCAATATTTAATCTACTGATCTTTATTGGTTCTTAGTGTGGGTCATGTAGTAAGCCTATACAAGTCCAAATTGGATATTTAGATACAACAGTGCTTCACAAACTTACTTAAACAGTGTTGTTTTCCATCTCACCTTGTGTGTAAATACAGTTCTGACAGTAACCCAATTGATTAAATTACAGCTTTCACATAAATACTGAGAAGACATTTGGAGACATGGCAGAGGAATTGAAAACTTTTCCTCAACTTACTGTCACTCCACCGCTGCGTCTGAAGGAACTGGGTTTGGATGATGTACAGCTGGTTTTCCTGAGTAAAGGTACTGCACAAATCTGAATGCCTAACTTCATAAATTTCATTAGATTTGAGCAACAGAATTGCATGGTTATGTTTAAGGAACAAAACTATATGGTTAGAATTTGGCAACAAAACACTTGGTTAGGGAAAAGATTAATCTTGGCTTAAAATGAATTATGGATATACTAACTGCAACATGGACCTAATTACCTAAGGCCCCAATTACTATAAGATTCAAGGACGATTTAAAATACAAGGAATCATTGTTCTGAGTATACCTGGTTCATTTGTATTGAAGTCTTGCATTGCCAGACCTATCTCCACAATGCAGTACGGTCTGGATTGTTTGCATTTCTTTAAACCAATCACAATTGTCTTGGGCGGTGCTTTTTATTATTAAAGGCCAGTTATTTCATGGATCAGGATACTATGCATCCTGATAAAGTTCCCTTGGCCTTTGGAAATAAAATAACCAGCTATTAGGCGAACTGAAATAAAACCATGCTGATCTCTATGGTATGTAAAAATCTCCCTTCTATCCTATCTTTGTTGGGAGCTGCACATGCTCAGTAGTTCTGTAAGATCCCATCAGCTGATAACTCTTTCTCCAGCTTTGGTCAGTCCAAGGTAGGATTAGCTGGGAGACTTCTTCTAGACCAGGGCCACTTGTGGAATACCTGCACAACAGGGACAGGAAGTAGAACATGGACAGGAAGTAGTTCTTTTGGAGATTATGGTCAGCTGGTGGCTGTTGGAGCAGTGTTTTCCATTGAGAACGAGCTAGCATGCTACGGTTAGCCACCTCGTCTCTAGTGACGTAGAAAGCCGTGCAGATGTTGAACAGCTCACCCGGAGACTGAAGACAGAGGACGTTCAGAAACCTGATCAGAGGACACTCAGAAACCTGATCAGAGGACATTCAGAAACCTGATCTCACTCAAAACACCATGTATAGTTTTTTTCCACGTTTGTGGAAGCACCAGAGACATAAAATAACACCCCAAATCCCAGAAAAACTGATTTTTTTATATTATGGGCACTTTAAAGTGTTTTTTACTTTAATTATTTCTGGCTTTAAGTACAGAATTCCCCACATCTCCCATTTTGATTTTCCTTTTGTGCTAGTAATGTTTTGTCTGTTTTTTTTTTTTTTTTTGGCAGAGAACCTTGGTGTCTATTTGACTAAAAATAAGGCATCACCTTCACAAATCGAAGTGCATGATTGTCTGGCTGGCAAAAGACAAACTATGGATGTGAGTGTATTAGCAAATATGTAAGTACTTTAATTTTTATTTTAAACTAGCTAAAAACAAGATAACTTTTTATTTTCTTCTAATTGGCAACAGGTCTATTAGCCTAGTAAAAATCTCAACAACATCATGATTTTACTTAAAACTTAAGGACATAGAGATATAATAGAAATGTACAGTATGAGTCATTTGTTAAGCATAACAGAAGAAGAACGCCCCAACTAATGTTATCTCATTTGTTTTCAATGCATATTAGTGTAATATTTTCAGTGTTGATTTTTGATGAAAGTCTTACATTTTGTACAGAACTGGTGACCATAGGGATGACTCTTCATTTGTCACAACCGGGACACCAAAAGAGGCTATACTGGTAATGTTGAGTCTCCACTACACAGTAAATACACTCAAACAAATCTGGCTCAATGTGTTACGCAGTGGGCTGAATAAAACAAGCAGGAGCTATTTCAGAGATGTTTGTGTACAAGAATAGCTATACAAAGACACGTCATTGTGATCCACTCTTATTTCTAAATGTCACACTGACTGTGATCAGATATTGAGCAGGAGCTCTGTGGGTTAGTCTACTTACATCATGCATCAACAAATGTAAAAGTCAGAAGTCCTGCAGCTTTCAACTGTGGTCAAAGACCTCTAGTTCTAAGCTAATAACATTAACTAGATGCTAACAGAGCGACAGATTGTCCGATTGTACTCTTTCAGGATCCCTGTGAAGTATATATTCAAGTTGTGCTTCATTATTGTATAAGAAGCCAACACAATTGTGTTTTTATCACTTCTTGACTTTCATTTCATCAGGTGATGATAGATACAAGTTCATCCATGGCAGAGAAGTGCTATGGAAATGTGGACATACAGAAAATCGATGTTGTTAAAGCGCTTTTTGACAACTTTGCAACACGGACCATGGCTTATGACTTTCATCATGTCATTGGCCTTGTGAAGTTTAACTCTACAGTGGAAACTCTCCATACATTGACGGAATCACTTGAGAAGTTCAAGGTACATTCAGTACATTGCGCATTGATCAACATTTATTGTATCAGATCCCCTGTTCATGTATGTACTGTACGTGCTGTACTGAAGGTTGTTATCGGTTCTTTCTGTGTGTCATAGAACATGGGCTCCTGTGCCACGAATCAATATGTTTCATAAACCTTAATAGTTATTTTTTTACTTTTGCAGGAACAAGTGCACACCCTTGAAGCAAACGGAAACACTAAGCTGTACGATGCCCTGCAACATGGAATTCTTGAGTTGAACAAAGCAAAAAAGTTTTCAGACTGTAAACTTCGGATTATTTGCCTCACAGATGGAAATGATTATGGGTAATTCTCTTTCTTTATGCTAGTTTCCATTGATACCTTGCTAACACAAGGTGTCGGTCAATGTAAATATTCTGTGTCAATTAGCTATTCATTTATAGTTTTAAAACCATCATAGTGAGGACATTTCTGCATTGTGAGGACATTTTGGCCAGACAATCTATTTTAAAGAACTGTTTAAAGGGTTAATACTTTTTTGTTTTAATGTCAAGCTTAGAATCTGTGTCACTTAGTTTGCCATGTTGCATTTTAATTTGAAAAAAAGACAAATGATTGAGAATGATTCTTTGTGCATAGATCTTTAAACAAGCCCGATGTTGTTGCTGCCAACCTGATAAAATCCAACATCACTGTGGATTCAATTCTTCTTGGAAAAGTAGAGAACAATATTCTCTGTGGAATCAGCAATGCAACAGGTACAGTATGAAAGCTTTAAAGCAGCAGTGGGTACATTTCAAAAAATAAATGGCAGAATTTAATTTAGAGGCCCATATGGTAGAGAGAAATTATTGATATTTAAATACTGTATATATAGATAATAGTTTATTTCCCCTTTTCCTTGGTATGCCCTAGCATTGTTACAGCAGAGTATGATTATGGAACCTGGGTCTAATTAAAAGCTTATTAGATAACTTCCTAGAAATGTTGCTGCCCGTTAAAGCTGTGTGGCTGTGGAAAAATATCAAAGTCTATAGAGCCTGAACCCAAACCTGAGCCGCCTTCTGCGTTAGAAGAGGACGTATCCTTCTGATGTTATGCAACATGTATCTACACGATCGGGTATTTGCAGCCATGTTGGCAGTGAAGAAGAGTTGGTCATCAAGTGTCACACGGTTTCTAGCAGTCTGGCTTTGGACTACCACAGAGCTGTCAATTGTTATAGTCAGGTCCTGGGTAGGAGAGCCCTTCCCTGGAAGGAAAAGGAGCTCAGTCTTGTGAAGGTTAAGTTTCAGATGGTGTTTGGACATCCACGAAGAAATGTCAGTCAGACAGGCCGATACTTGTGTTTCAGACTACGGAAAGGAGAGAATTAGATGGGTGTCCTCTGCATAGCTGTGATAAGAAAAGCTGTGTGAGTGAATGACAGACCCGAGAGAGTTGGTGTACAGAGAAAAGAGGAGAGGAGCCAAGACTGTTCCCTGAGGAATCCCAGTTTTGAGTGGGCAAGATTCTGAGGTAGCTCATCTCCAAGTTACCCGGTAGGTTTGGTCTGCCAGGTAAGATGTGAGCAAAGAGAGCGCAGAGCCTGAGACACCTAGACCCTGGAGTGTCAAAATAAGGATCTGGTGGTTCAGAGGCAGCAGAAGGTCCAGAAGGATGATGACGGAGAGAGGTTGCTCTAGTGAAGCTGCTTAGTGACAGCAAGGAGGGCAGTTTCTGTTGAGTGGCCAGCCTTGAAACCAGACTGGTGGGGATCAAGAAGGTTGTTCTGGTGGAGATAAGTAGAGAGTTGATTATAAAAGGCACGCTCAAGAGTTTTGGATAGAAATGGACAAAGGGAGACGGGTCTGTAGTTATTTACCTCAGACGAGTCGAGTGTTGGTTTTTTTAGTAGTGGGGTCACTCTTGCCTTTTTAAGGGCTTCGGGGAAACAGCCAGTTGAGAAAGAAATATTGATGATGATGAAGGAGATGTTGATGTGGAATAGGTAAGAAGTCAGATTCCGCAAGTGTTGCGAACCTGTGAGAGGTTTGTAGTATCGATGATAGGATACATAGACAGGAATGGAGAAGCAGCACATTTCCAGATAAAGACACAGAGCAGTGCAAGTAAGATATTAGATATCAAGAAGCTATCAAGCCCACTTCACTTCCACTTTGTCTGATGAAACTGCCACTGAAGGTGCCGCTTCACACAAATGCCAATATTAAATACAAGGACGTGATTGGTGTTGGCTACATGTAAGGAGGCCATAACCTAGCTGAATCACTCAACAAAGCACCTGCACAGTCTGGACCGCACAGTCCCCAACTACACACTTCACACTAAGCAAGTCTGATTGTCCTAAATAGTTTCAGTCAGTTTAAGTAAGACCAAAGAATTCTGGCCAAAAAAACATTTTGTGTTGCCTACATTTAAAATTACATTTGGGGCTACAGTCAAAACATTGGAAAAATGCCTTGGTGACACCTATGTGCCAGACTAGTGGAAAAATAATATATATATTTTTTTTAATCTGTGTTGCTTTTAGGGGGTTGCTGTTTCAAACCAGAGACGAGCAAAGATGGTCTGAAGCTTTTTGAGATTGAGACTGTTCTCTCTTTGGAGTGGAGGAAACCTAAGACCAAAGCTGACCCCTCTTCCATCACAACAGTGAGTGGACCAATGGAGTGCTCTGAGAATTAAACACCATTGCAGTAAGGCCTTTCAAACATTTTAAAGATGTGCTTGTTAATTTCCCACTTCATATTTTTCAGAGGTTTTTAACAGCCAATCGTAAATATGATGAATTTCCTGAGACTGTCTTGCCAAGTCAGATGAGCAGTAAAGTGACAGTAACAGAGAGGTAAGCAACAGAACTTTCTTGTATAGTTTTGCGTTCCTATATTTTGTCAGGCCCACTTTTTTAAGTAAAAACAACAACATTGAAATCAAGCATGAACTAATAAGGAAGATACAGCTTTAAATCTTTTACTGTGTGAAAGTGTAGCATCTTTTGTCTTTTTCCGTCAACCTCTAAAAACAGCATTTACATTTCATTTACATGTTTTTTAAGAAAGGAACCTTTTGACTGTTTAATTATAACTGATCATTTTTTACCTATTTAGTGGTTGATTATTTTGACGCTCTTCCTCAAACCTAAATTTTCAAACATGAACACCTGAAAAGCTGCTCTATTGCAGTTTTACAGATCCAGGAAAGTTGTATTTATTACTTATCTTTCTTTATCTTATTTGTACATATTGCTTTTATCTTTATTTATATATATATATATATATATATATATATATATATATATATGTCTTATCTTTTATATTATACTTGTTGTTCTTTTTGCACCGTGGGTCGGGGAGAAACATATTTTCAGTTGCTCTGTATGTCTGGCACATATTGCAGAAATAACAATAAAGTTGACTTGACATGAAGATAAGATAACGTCCATAATAATAAGAATTTGGTTTAGATTTTTTGACAGTTTTCAGTGGTTATGAGGAGCAATATGTAAGATAAATTTGGTGATCATTGATAATTGTTTAGGTACATGAAACCATTTTATCAATTCACATTATTAAGCTAGAGGACGGCGTCTTTCAAAACATGACCTGCGCAAAGGATAAAAAAATAATAATGTGTCATTGTCGCACTTCTGGAAATGCCCTTCCAAATGTGTGTCTTAACCCAGCATTACAAACCAAATTGACACGTGATTGCAGCAATGAATTTGGAATAAAGTAATTGCTTTGTAATTATTGGGTAAGTATTCAAAATAACTGCTGAGTATAATAAGATAGTTATGGAAGAACAAATCCAGAAACCAAATGAGAGTTATTCATTGAAAATCTTTGACAGAGGAACTAATCTAGAAACTAATCTAATCTTTCACACTAGTGCTCTGAAAAAGAAGATGCGGGACGATAAAATTGGGAAATTGATGGAGAAGGACAAACGTATCCTGGAGGAGCTGAGGAGCCTGCATTGTGACCCACACCCCTACTTTACTATCCTCCCATCAGAATCTGACTTCAGTAAGTGGCGTGGATTTTATTACAAATTTTGAGTTGTTTTGAGTAACTACTCCAACACTTTTTATCAATCATCAAATCACAGATCATATTCTGATCTTCTCACTAAACCAACAATAAAGCACATAATGAAGTGAGCTGTTAAACCAAAGGCGCACTTTACAACTCGTAAATGTGTAGCTGAGAAACTTTTAGCATTAAGAAAATGTGTGGCCATTTGCGGTGTACAAGTTAAGCCTGCCCAGGCCAGTTGATTCCTTCATTGGGAATAAAAGTTCCAACACTGTATAAGTATTCTGCAGTTTGAGAACAATCCAGCTAAAGGTTCATCCACACCTGATAGAGAAGCTCAGTATGTAAACAGAAAAGTGCCCATGAGCTTTGCACTAATGAGCCCAGTAAATAACTTGAGGTACAAATAACTACTGCTGCAAGCAATGCTTACTTGTTTGCATCCTTTTTCCCAACATAATGCATTAAAAAATTTAATACACTTGTCATGTTCACAATAATAATAATATGCTCTTCTATAATAATAAAGGGCAAATTGGGTCAACTTTGCAATCTCAAACTTTTTAGCATTCTGGAAGATCCTCATGGATGGACCTCCTGACACAGCCTATGAGAAAGGAGCCTTTGAGTTGTTCTGCCAGTTTGGTCCTAACTACCCAGTGAAGCCTCCACTTGTTCGCTTTGTCACACGTGTATCCTGTCAAATAAGCCAACAGCTTTAGTAGTCTAACAATGGCAATGCATTGCTTCAAAGAAAAATAAAATTGCCTGAATTGAAATAATTAGTAGAAAACATTTGTTCTTTAAAGGCAGTGTCATTTTCTTAACATGAACAAAGGTGTACCACTGTAATATCAACAGTGTTGGGCGCATCTGCCACAACATATTTGACCGAACTACTGCGCCAAATCACCATGAGAGATATCCTCAATGCTGTATATGGACTGCTCATCGTCCCTGAGCCTGACGATCCACTGGACAGGTTAGATCCCACACACTCATAATACACCAATACTGTACATGCCCCATGTTTTAGTTTTAATCCTATTCCTAGAACTAAGTAAGTAAGTTTGTTTGTATTAATTAACCAGCTGTACCTGCTGATTCACAGTCTCAAACCCCAGCTTAAATTCTTTGCTACCTCCGCCAAGGGGGTTATGGTTTTCAGTTTGGTTTGTCCGTCTTGTTTATTGGTTGGTTGCTTTGTCTGTCTGTCAGCAGAGCTGCAGAAAAACTACTTAACTGAATTTCTTGGAACTTGGTGGAAAAGTGAAGGATTGGCCTTGGAAGAACCCATTGTATTTTGGAGCAGATCTGAATCACAGGACAAATACATAAATCATTTTCACTTTTGTTAACATCGCCACATTTGTGCTGCCTTCACATGGTGTTAAATGATTGTAAAATGATTTGTGATCATATTTCAATGCTCTTCGTTGTCACACACGTTCCACATCAGTGGAAGCGGGTATCAACGTGTTCAAACAATACGATTGTTAAACAATCTGAGCAAAAAGACACAACATGTCTGACTTGAATGCTCATGAACACACCAAAGTCGCAAGAACAACTCCCCAGCTTGGTACCATGAGAGGAGCATGTGAATCCCAGTGGCAGTGAAGCGTTTGATTTAATAGCGTGTCTTTTTCCTTCAAGCATTCTGGCTGAGGAATTCATGACCAGCCGGGAGACGTATGAAAAGGAGGCCCAAAAACACACAGAGGAAACCGCCTCGCAGTCACGGGATGATATGGAGAAGGTAAATGATCAAAGTGTCATAAGGGCCCGCTCCTAAAGACTCCATCCATATACAGTCCAGCTGCATTCTTAATTGCATTATTTTGTCCCAGATTTTTGACAATTGAAAATCTGTTTCTGATCAAATCCAATCGATCTTTGAACACTGCATTGTTCAAGAGATGGTTCAAACAAAAGCAGGACTTTCACCCAGGAGACAGCCATTGGCGTACCATGTGAAACCAAAACTCAACGTTGGCTTTTCATTTTTGGTTTCACACGAGCCACCACGATTAGGACTCAGCCTTGATGCTCTACCCGGTGAACTACCAGGCACCCCTGACAATGTAGTTTGGTTTTAATTCACAAACTGCAATCATTTAACAATGTGTGCCTGTTGCTGGTATGAAGAACTGTAATCTGGGAGAAAATACTTCTTACTTAAAATATAATTAAGAATGCAGTTAAGTTGTATAGGAACATCATTTCTTAGGAGAGAGAGTTGTAATGAATACAAGTAATAAGAGGAAATGTTCTGTTGAAGCATCATTGACTTGTCAGTGATGGTTTGGGAATCATTGGGTCTACAGTCAAAGCTCTGCACTGGTTTTGTTTCCAGTCAGATAATTGATGGTCTAAGGAGAAGAGGTTATAATCAACCTATGATCAAAGAATAATATTGTGTTAATATTGACTGTCTTTACTTCCTATTTAAAAGAAATTGGTGGATCCTGGAAAACAGAGTGCACCCCAACATCTAATCTGTCCACTTACCAACAAGATGTTTGTTGATCCAGTGAGAACAAAATACGGAAATGTGTATGAACGAAAGGCCATTGAAGAATACCTCAAAACGTAAGTCTATTTATTTTTGTGTTCCTTATTGTTGGGGTTTCATGTTATTTTAATCCCTGAAACATTTATACCATGCTCATACACTACAATGTCATTATGATAGGAATAAGAATACCTTTTCAGTGTATTCTTAGCAATTGTGTGTAGCAACCACATGAACAAAAACACAAAAACTAAGTACTAGGCCAGAATATACATATCTTATAGTTTTTTTGTTGTGGATGTAATCAGGGTCATCTAGACTTAAAGACAGCAAATCTGGAAGTGCTCCCTCAAAGGTCGGCACTGTCAAGACGTCTTATTATTGGTCAAGGCGCAAATCTGTGGTCAAAGTTCACCAAAGTTAACTGAGTTTGAAAGAAGTTAGCATTAGACGATTTGGTAATTTTACATTTTTGTTGTAATTTTCGTTTTGTTAACCCGTCTCTTTTTAAATGCCCCTCACAAAAGTTCCAAAGTGAAACTGATGGAAGAGCAGGACTCGGAGAAAAAGTCGCAATTACAAAATCTGTCTGGTACTTCAGCAGCAGGGGCAGTCCAGCACTAAATGCTACTGATATTTCAGAGCAATAGTTTCTAAGTTGCACAATAATCAGTCAGATAAAGGATCAATGAGTCAGGCAGACTAGATGGACATTTATTAAACTAAGCAACCCTTCTGCCCCTGCACTCTCTGGGATGGAGACGGGAATGGAAAGTTAACAGGGGATATCTTTTTCTCATTTTGCTAATGAGAGGGATCCCCATCATTGAATCATTGAGTTGCATTTTAGGTAGTGCAGCATCCAGTGTTTTTGGAGCTTGACCCATACCGGAGATTAATTGTTGGGTCTCTGTAAATTATAATGTGGTCTAGACCTACTCTATCTGTTAAGTGCCCTAAGTGATGATTGGCATGAAATATAACATTTAATTAAGATCATTTAAGAACATAAATCTCTTTTCACTATGACATTAAAGGGTCTTTTCTGTTGATCAGTGTCAAAAAAAGTCACATTAAATTTGCTCTAATTCAGTGTCATAAACAATAAAAACCTGTGAACCATGTGAATACTTACATGCAGTATGAACTGTATGAAATTGCATGTTAGGATATGTCACAATTGTGCTGATTAGGTAGTGAGCCTGAAACTACAGCCATCTTAAAAAGAAACCCCCCGAGGTTTAAATTGGGCGTTTTCTAGTAACTGAACATCATTTTACAGACACAAACAGGATCCAAAGGGTGACCCAGCAGAACCGCTCACCAAGGTGATCTCAGACCAGCCAATGAGATGAAGAAAATGGTGAAGGAGGAGCGTGGGAGACAACTTCAGGAAAAGTAGCAAGACGTTGGAGCTACAGCTGTTGGGTTTTATAGCAGTTTACAGTAAAAAATATAGATAGTTTATGTTGTCCAAATGTCACATTTTATAATCACATTTACATATTTAGTAACTGAGAAATGTGCATGCAATATTTTAAATGTTTCACTTTTAATTACTACATATATGCTTTGAGTTACACACAAATTGTTATGAAAAATCATCATACAACTTTGAACTTTTTTCTTGTCACGTTCTTTCTCATTTGAATGAAGGACATAGTAAATCGACCATTGGAATGAAATTTGAAGAAACTGCAAGTGCACTTCCTTATTTTTGATAAGCTACACAATGTCAGATCAAATAAGCGACAGTGTTTTAAAGTCAAATCCATCCTAAAATATAATTACTATATTATTTATTCAATAATTTACAGCCTATTTTTAATTACTTTACATTTAAGGTTAGAAAGGAATGCTTCACGACCAAAAGCTGCAAAATGTAATCTGCTGTCACTGTGAAATTGATCAACGGGTCTTTTAATACGACGGCAATTAAATGTTTTCTGATGCTGTCACCATAGCGATACACAAACCTGTTTTTATATCTAACTCAACAACTCTTCAATCATATTGTAAACTCCATATTAATATACCTGAGTTGTAAATGATGAGTAAATTACTGATTCTTTTCTTCTTCTATTTATATATATATTCTATTATCTTTTCAACCTGAATAACAATCAGACAGATGCTGATGATGATGATGATGATGATGATGATGATAATGATGATGATTCACATGGGATGTGGAAACTTTTTCAGCTAGAAGCACTGCCATAACCTCAAAATCCTTTTCATGTCGTGTCTTAAACAGAAATTTTGTATTTTTACTCCAAAAATGGATGAAACTCTTTTACAGCCCAATGTTGGCAGGTATGATCAAAATGTTTTTTTGTGAAATAAAATTAGATTAGAAAAGTTACTGCTTAATTGTGTTCAATTCACTTTTTACAGTACGCACACTGTTACACACATGCCAGCGGTAGCCATAGCCAGAGGAATTATGTTTTTAGGTTGTCCGTCCGTCCCTTTCTTGTGAATGCAATATGCATGCTACATTGCATTATTTCCAGCAAACTTTACAGACATGAGAGCAAAACAGCACCAATAATCTGTTTATGGTTTTAAACGAATATTCTCTGGTCCATCTCAGCTGAAATAACCAAATCGATCGGCACGTTAGTGTGTCGTTTACTACCGAGCCCGTTTGTTACCGCTAGGCTACCCACAACAATACAACTGACTTTAGCAGTGTCGTGACTGTCCTGCTGTTACCCATGGATGCATAAAAATATCTATCTATCTATCTATCTATCTATCTATCTATCTATCTATCTATCTATCTATCTATCTATCTATCTATCTATCTATCTATCTATCTATCTATCTACAGCTTGGTTCATGGTCTCACAGCAAGGCAATGCTCCAGTTAATGGGGGGGGGCAGAATGAATATAGGGGAAACGTCATTGAAATTGCATTTCTATATGAAACACAATGGATATTTGGCGTTCGGGCATGCGATATTGTAATAATTAAAAATTCAGATGCAAATAACTAAATGTGTGTCTAGATTAGTGTGAAGGGATGAAATAACCACCCCAACAAACTTTTTTTTAAAGTTTGACTTCTTTATTAATCATTTCAGAGAAGATTTACCTTAATATATTTTAGTTACTTGCAGATAAACATGTCAATATTCCTGAGGTGGTTAACCATATTTCTCATTAGGAAAAATAACAAAATCATAGAGCTTGCAGCTGTGAATGTAATGTGTTAATATGTGGTCACAGTTCCTGATGTTGCACCGAAACACCGACCTTTTCAAAAAGCTGGTTGAAGGAATGAAAGAGGGACGCTGTGTTAAATGCGGTCCGACCGCCACTGCTGGAAAACTTTGAAAATATTGTATTTTGCACGGCTACATGTAAGGGAATATTAACTTTCATTAGCCGTGTAAACAGCTTAGTTGGAATATTGTATATGTCGAATATTTTTTTTAACCTTTATTTAACCAGGAAATCCCTTGAGATTGAAATCTCTTCAGGTCACATGTGGCAGTTGCATTTTGAATTACATGGCCTTTTAATTCAAAATGCAACTGCCACATGTGACCTGTGACCTGAAAGGTCTATATTTAAGAGACTTCAGATCCAGTAGGGACCACCAAGGTCTATATAAAAGATACTTCAGATACAGTATTAGGGGACCACTAAGGTCTATATAAAGAGACTTCAGATCAGTATTAGGGACCACCAAGGTCTATATAAAAGATACTTCAGATACAGTATTAGGGGACCACTAAGGTCTATATAAAGAGACTTCAGATACAGTATTAGGGACCACTAAGGTCTATATAAGACGCTTCAGATACAGTATTAGGGACCACTAAGGTCTATATAAAGAGACTTCAGAAACAGTATTAGGGACCACTAAGGTCTATATAAAAGAGACTTCAGAAACAGTATTAGGGACCACTAAGGTCTATATAAAAGAGACTTCAGATACAGTATTAGGGACCACTAAGGTCTATATAAAAGAGACTTCAGATACAGTATTAGGGGCCACTAAGGTCTATATAAAAGAGACTTCAGATACAGTAGGGGACCACTAAGGTCTATATAAAAGAGACTTCAGATCCAGTATTAGGGGACCACTAAGGTCTATATAAAAGAGACTTCAGATACAGTATGGGGACCACTAAGGTCTATATAAAAGAGACTTCAGATACAGTATTAGGGACCACTAAGGTCTTTATAAAAGAGACTTCAGATACAGTAGGGGACCACTAAGGTCTATATAAAAGAGACTTCAGATACAGTATTAGGAACCACTAAGGTCTATATAAAAGAGACTTCAGATACAGTATTAGGGGACCACTAAGGTCTATATAAAAGAGACTTCAGATACAGTATTAGGGGACCACTAAGGTCTATATAAAAGAGACTTCAGATACAGTATTAGGGACCACTAAGGTCTATATAAAAGAGACTTCAGATACAGTATTAGGGACCACTAAGGTCTATATAAAAGAGACTTCAGATACAGTATTAGGGGACCACTAAGGTCTATATAAAAGAGACTTCAGATACAGTATTAGGGGACCACTAAGGTCTATATAAAAGAGACTTCAGATACAGTATTAGGGACCACTAAGGTCTATATAAAAGCATCCAAAGAGCACCATGTCATGGGATCTTTTAATGAGGAAGGAAATGTTAATCTAAATAAACAAAAGTCACGAAGGCTACATGATAAAACATTTTTATTAACAATCAATCAAAGTTCCAGCACCTCACCTTTCCAGATCTTGTGTGGTTTTGGTTGTGGAATAAAAGTATGAGCATTATGAGAAAACTATTTAAAACCTGACTTTGAAGGCGATACTGAGACAGTTCAATTGGACGAATTGGCTTCTCTGTTTCTAAAAACAATCACTTTCATCCCTGAGATGGATATAAAATCATGGTCTGATGTATCAGAAGATCAAGTATCAAAAAGCACGTATGAAAAATCCCCTGCATCTGCATTTTGATCAAGAATATCACAAAATCATTCACATATGAAAGACTTCAGAGCTCGGAGAACTGGCACTTCATTTTTACATCACAGTTAATATTCTGTACAATTACTTCATTGAAACGTGGCTGTCGGTCCTGCTTTAACCATTAGCTTCATAACTTGGCTCTTTATATTCTGCGATATAATGCAATTTATTATCTTTCAGCTTCAAATTACGTCCCCAGAGGAATTATGGACAATATCTAAAAAGATAAAATATGTGGTATGTAGTGGACTGTAAGTGCAATTGATTTCATTATTGAAGTACCGAAAAGTTAAAATCTCATGTAAAATTCAAGTAAAGTAAGTAAAGTCAAACTCTGCATTTGCGTATCGATAAAGTATTGACACGAAAAATATTGCAATATTATGCAGCAGCTTATTCTTTTCCCCATCCGTAGTAGGTGCATTGCATCTCTCAGAGCAGCTGGAATCGAACAAAGTACCAGGACTTCAGGTACATCCAGGATCGAGGGAATAAACCATCTCTGGCTGGCTTTCTCTTTTTTCTACAAAAACGATGCTTTACCATTTTACTAGCAACTTGTGGGTTTTCCTGAAGGCACCCGACTAAAAACAAACAGATGTAATTAAAGCTTTTTCCTCATTTGGTAGTTTGAATTAGTAGCTGCAGAGTTACAGTGCTGTTCATGAGAATAGGAACCCGTGCTTAGGTTGACTAAAGAGAGGAATAAAAAAAAAAAATCATCCATTTTTAAAAAATGAGGAAAAATCCGACCTTTAGGGACACTAATTTTCTTTGTGAATGATTAATGTATTGTAAATAAATAAATTGTATTATTAAATATATGTTATTGCTATATACAGGGGGCATAAGTAGCCTATACACCCCCCTATGTTCCCATAGAGGCAGGTTTTTATTATTAAATTCCAGTTATTTCATGGATCAGGATAAACTGCATCCTGATGAAGGTCCTCGGTCTTTGGTATTAAATATCGGCGGTTCCTATAGTTCAGAGCAGCACTGTATGTCGAAGTTTTTCTACATGTTGTCCAGGCTCAGATTGATATGAAGATTATTTTTCTCTTTTCTTGTTGGTCCCACTGCTGCGTCCTCTCGGCTCGTCTTGATCTTGTATCTGTAACACAAAACCTCCATCACTTCCACTGAAAGCAGATTAAAGGGTCTTTTAATGTCCAATATGGAACAAAAGTAATGATTATGGCAAAATAAAGCTGATGAGGAGAATTTTGTGACTTACTGATCGTTCCATATTTCTCTAGTAACGCAGCAACCACAGCAATGCAACCGTAGGCGATACCAACGTCACCGTCCGTCCTGGAGGATAGATGGAAAATGTCAAGATTAGTCCTTTAATGTGGGACTCCAAAACACAAATACTGGACCACCTCATTCAACTGTGAGACATGTGGGATGTTACTTCAGGGTCTTCATGCTTTGGACACTGTGTTTCATGGAGCCTCGAGATTCATCACACACTGAAAATCTCTCACTCATCACTGTTCACTGGTCGGGGGAGGGGAGGGGAGGGGGGGTCTCCCTCTCCATTCGGCGTTGGATGCATTGGCTTCTTTTTATTTATAAGGCAGTATTAGGACTTCTTCCTCCTTATCTGAACACTTCCATCCTCCCGAGGTCTGCAGGGACACATCACCTGATCACAGGATCTGGTTTTGTTGACAGTCCCTAGACCCCACACTGACTTTGGCAAAAAGGCTTTTAATTCAGCAGCCCCATGTGCATGGAACCAGGTTCAGAATGAAGTCCAGATGAAGAAGTTTCATTTTATTCGTTTAAAGGCTTTTAAAGGACTGGCAGAAAGGCCGTCTGGATGTCCCTGGTTTTAAATGGATTTAGGACCCAGGTGTTTTATGATGACATTGTTGGTGGAATATGAGTGAAAGTGTGTTTATGTATTTACCTGGAAGTGTCTCTGTGTCTCTGTCTTTACCTGGAAGTGTCTCTGTGTCTCTGTCTTTACCTGGAAGTGTCTCTGTGTCTCTGTCTTTACCTGGAAGTATCTCTGTGTCTCTGTATTTACCTGGAAGTGTCTCTGTGTCTCTGTCTTTTCCTGGAAGTGTCTCTGTGTCTCTCTCTTTACCTGGAAGTGTCTCTGTGTCTCTGTATTTACCTGGAAGTGTCTCTGTGTCTCTGTCTTTTCCTGGAAGTGTCTCTGTGTCTATGTCTTTACCTGGAAGTGTCTCTGTGTCTCTGTATTTACCTGGAAGTGTCTCTGTGTCTCTGTATTTACCTGGAAGTGTCTATGTGTCTCTGTCTTTTCCTGGAAGTGTCTCTGTGTCTCTGTCTTTACCTGGAAGTGTCTCTGTGTCTCTGTCTTTACCTGGAAGTATCTCTGTGTCTCTGTATTTACCTGGAAGTGTCTCTGTGTCTCTGTCTTTGGAAGTGTCTCTGTGTCTCTGTCTTTACCTGTGTCTCTGTGTCTCTGTCTTTACCTGGAAGTGTCTCTGTGTCTCTGTTTTTACCTGGAAGTGTCTCTGTGTCTGTCTTTACCTGGAAGTGTCTCTGTGTCTCTGTCTTTACCTGGAAGTGTCTCTGTGTCTCTGTCTTTACCTGGAAGTGTCTCTGTGTCTCTGTTTTTACCTGGAAGTGTCTCTGTGTCTCTGTCTTTACCTGTGTCTCTGGGTCTCTGTCTTTACCTGTGTCTCTGGGTCTCTGTCTTTACCTGGAAGTGTCTCTGTGTCTCTGTCTTTGGAAGTGTCTCTGTGTCTCTGTCTTTACCTGTGTCTCTGGGTCTCTGTCTTTACCTGGAAGTGTCTCTGTGTCTCTGTCTTTACCTGTGTCTCTGGGTCTCTGTCTTTACCTGGAAGTGTCTGTGTCTCTGTTTTTACCTGGAAGTGTCTCTGTGTCTCTGTCTTTACCTGGAAGTGTCTCTGTGTCTCTGTCTTTACCAAGTGTCTCTGTTTTTACCTGGAAGTGTCTCTGTCTCTGTCTTTACCTGTGTCTCTGGGTCTCTGTCTTTACCTGGAAGTGTCTCTGTGTCTCTGTCTTTACCTGGAAGTGTCTCTGTGTCTCTGTCTTTACCTGTGTCTCTGGGTCTTTGTCTTTACCTGGAAGTGTCTCTGTGTCTCTGTCTTTACCTGTGTCTCTGGGTCTCTGTCCCTGGAAGTGTCTCTGTGTCTCCGTTTTTACCTGGAAGTGTCTCTGTGTCTCTGTCTTTACCTGGAAGTGTCTCTGTGTCTCTGTCTTTACCTGGAAGTGTCTCTGGGTCTCTGTCTTTACCTGGAAGTGTCTCTGTGTCTCTGTCTTTACCTGTGTCTCTGGGTCTCTGTCTTTACCTGGAAGTGTCTCTGTCTATTTGACACCGTGCTGCCACTTGCCCGGACACTCTTCTAAAAGAGATTTTTAATCTCAAGGAGTTTTTTATCCTGGTTAAATAAAGGTTTGAATGAAAAAAAGAGACAATAAAACCAATCTGAGTAAATATTCCAACCTGCAATGATTGAGTTCTTGTTCATTTCTTAGCTAACTTGTTATTTCCACATCCAGACGTCATTAGTCTGGTTCTCGACGCTCACTTACGGACGGTTACATGCAAACAACCCAGGGCGTTTCTTTCCCCTTTTAAGAAGTGTGTTCTTGTTGCCAGACCTTCCTCCATGGCGCTGTGGAGATTGGTCTGGCAATGCAGACTGAGCGTTACCGAACAACATGATGATTCATCAGGACTCGTTGGGTTTGGGTTCACCTGGTGAATGTCAGTGGAATATTCTCTTTTAGCGGGTTTTGGTCTATACTGTCTGTCTCTTTACCTGCAACACGCTCCGCTATAGTCCCCCTCTCATCCATCTGTCCATGGGTTCGTTTGTTTTACTTACCAGGACACTTTTTGGCTCTTGTTACATCTATGGAAAATAAAGAGAGAATTTTCTTAAAAGAAAAGAATTCTTTAACCCTCATGTTGTCCCAAAATAACATGATTGATTCCACACAACGCTCTTTGCCAAGTACAAATCTCTACTTTCATTAATTTTGGGGCGTCTTATTCAATTTTATAGCATTTGAAACCAAATTGAAGTGTTTTTGAAATAGTATTGAGAGTAAAAGTTGACATATTCCAGTCTGTGATTATCATCAACATCCATTCCTTTAATTTTAGTCTCAATAATTCCTAATTTCTGCTTTTCTAACTCAAACATTAGGTATAATTTCCTATAAATTAACTTTATTGACCATAACACTTCAATTTGGTTTCAAATGCTATAAAATTGAATAAGACGCCCCAAAATTAATGAAAGTAGAGATTTGTACTTGGCGAAGAGCGTTGTGTGGAATCAATCATGTTATTTTGGGGAATTAAAAGAACATTGATATAGGACAACATGAGGACAACATGAAGACAACATGAGGACAACATGAGGACAACATGAAGACAACATGAGGACAACATGAGGACAACATGGGGACAACATGAGGACAACATGAAGACAACATGAGGGCAACATAAGGGCAACATGAGGACAACATGAGAACAAAATGAGGACAACATGAAGACAACATGAGGACAACATGAGGACAACATGAGGACAACATGAGGGCGACATGAAGACAACATGAGGACAACATGAGGACAACATGAGGACAACATGAAGACAACATGAGGACAACATGAGGACAACATGGGGACAACATGAGGACAACATGAGGACAACATGAAGACAACATGAGGGCAACATGAGGGCAACATGAGGACAAAATGAGGACAAAATGAGGACAACATGAAGACAACATGAGGACAACATGAGGACAACATGAAGACAACATGAGGGCGACATGAAGACAACATGAAGACAACATGAGGACAACATGAAGACAACAAGAGGGATAAAGAGTCAAACTGCAGGTTTAGAAAGGCAGTTAGAGACCTAAAAACTGAACTCTGAAACTCAGTTTTCAGCAGAAAATAAAGATAATTTGAGTAAGTACATAAAGCGAATACATGTAGTTTTCTGTCATTTCTATATTTAACTTAGAGTGTTGGGCTTTGTTCTGCTTTCTTGGATCGGACGCTGTAAAACACAAACGTGATTAGGTAATCGGGAAAGACGGGACACAGTCCTTGTTGTATTTAGAGAATGAGGGACATGTAACACCAAAATAAATTCCTCGTATGTGTAACAAAACGTACTTAAAGCTTTTTTCTGATTCTGAAGCGTCTACAGCTACATGCTAAGAGTTCTTCCTGCAGGTCTTTACCAACTGTAGATGGACCTTCAGGGCTGCCCGATGGCCCGGGACCACTAAAGCACCAACGGGCGAGTTACTATAGCAACCCGCTTGCCTGTTGGAGCGTCATTTTCTTTGACGCTTTTGAAAAATTGAAAATTTGGATGTTAATATTTCCCATTTTTATGCTTTTAATTATAAGCTTTTGGCATTTTTTTGTGATTGACAGAAGTATGTTGCGTGTTTATTGTCTTACTGACAACTGATGAGATTGACGAGGCCTAACCCTAAATTGCCTTTTTGGACAATTTAGAAATCTGGTTTTCAACCTGCAAACTTGTACTCTCTTTACATGGTTGTACTTTCTTTTGCATCCTTATTATCCTAATTTACTCGTCAAATCATTTCTCCAATCCAGAAAGTTTAAGTGTCTTTCTATCTTCCTTATGACGGTGTCACTTCTTTTCTGTCATTTTTTTTTGGTCTTTGTAAGTTGACTCGATCATTAAAGGCCGTCCCTCAATGATCTGTCAAGTATAAATAAAGGTTATATGAATGGGAAAAATAACACGTCTACAGTAACGTACTGGCAGCTGGATGCCAGTACGTTACTGTAGCGTGTCCCATTACCACCCACAGTACTGTGTGTATCTACGTCATCAAGCAATGAAAGTTACGTTACACTGTTTGATCTTCAGGTCAGTAGAGCAGGAGCAGGAGCAGGAGATGGGTGTTTTAGTTGGAACAAAGCAGCGGTATGTTCCCGCGTCACTTTCTTGAAATTGGGAGATTTTCCATGCAAGTTTCCCTTCCGTTAGTTCCCAGCTGCTGTCAGAAGATACTCTGCCCCTGAATTGTTGGGCCTGAGCGTCCTCAGATAAATCTCCACTTTTGTAAACCAGGGCTCTGTCGGAATTATGTTTGCATTCAAAAACAAAGGATTTCCACTTTGTCACATCTTGTTGAGGCTCGAGGTGGAAGTCCAAGGTGATGGTGTCTCCAACCGCTGCCTCCAGGCTCGGTGGGCATTTTAATTTAAGCTCTTCTGTAACGAGAAAACATGAAACCTTCAGAATGGAAAACTGAAAACAACGTAAACTTATCCTTTAACCCTCTGGTCCTCTATGTTTTAATATCAGAAAGTTGGGTTTCCATTAACCAAAGTAGCCAAAAATAACATGAATTGTTCTATAAAACGCTCTTCATGAGTTAAATTAAGGATTAGTTCCCTACTTACATTGCATTTTGAAGGTTTAATTCAATTTTATAGCATTTGAAAGAAAATTGAAATGGTTTCAAAACAGTATCCAGACTAAACTTTGACATGAAAAAGCTTTAAAAAATAAAATAGTACAAAAACGTCGGGAAAAGTGTTAATTTTACAGGGCGTGCCCTGACAGTACCTAGGTAAGGACTACTAGCCAGTCAGAAGCAGAGTATGAGGGCCCTGACAGTACCTAGGTAAGGACTACTAGCCAGTCAGAAGCAGAGTATGAGGGTCCTGACAGTAGCTAGGTAAGGACTACTAGCCAGTCAGAAGCAGAGTATGAGGGCCTGACAGTACCTAGGTAAGGACTACTAGCCAGTCAGAAGCAGAGTATGAGGGCCCTGACAGTACCTAGGTAAGGACTACTAGCCAGTCAGAAGCAGAGTATGAGGGTCCTGACAGTAGCTAGGTAAGGACTACTAGCCAGTCAGAAGCAGAGTATGAGGGCCTGACAGTATCTAGGTAAGGACTACTAGCCAGTCAGAAGCAGAGTATGAGGGCCCTGACAGTACCTAGGTAAGGACTACTAGCCAGTCAGAAGCAGAGGATGAGGGCCCTGACAGTACCTAGGTAAGGACTACTAGCCAGTCAGAAACAGAGTATGAGGGCCCTGACAGTACCTAGGTAAGGACTACTAGCCAGTCAGAAGCTGAGTATGAGGGCCTGACAGTACCTAGGTAAGGACTACTAGCCAGTCAGAAGCAGAGTATGAGGGTCCTGACAGTACCTAGGTAAGGACTACTAGCCAGTCAGAAGCAGAGTATGAGGCCGTGCCACTGGGTGCATCAGAACAGGAGTCTATCCTATTCTGATTGCTTATGACAAATACAGAGCTTCAATCTGATGATCCTGGGCCTTGTAATGCTGCACAGTGTCCTGCTATACCATGAACTACTACAAAGAACTACTACAAACTACTATTTTTTGTGACTGTTATTGCCACTCTTCATTCTAACCCCAACCGGTCGTCAGACACCGCCTACCAAGAGCCTGGGTCTGGGTCTGGACCTGGGTCTGGACCTGGGTCTGGGTCTGGGTCTGTCCCAGGTTTCTTCCTAAAAGGAAGTTTTCCTCGCCACTGTCTCACTGTTGCTTGCTCTGGAGGGAACTACTAGAACTGTTGGGTCCTTGTAAATTCTGGAGTGTAGTCTAGACCTGCTCTATCTGGTCTAGACCTGCTCTATCTGTAAAGTGTCTTGAGATAACTCTTGTTATGAATTGATACTATAAATAAAATTGAATTGAGTCTTTAAGATTCAACCGAGCGTTACATTGACATTATACCATAAAGGGAAGAACAGCATTTTTATTTTGAACTTACCGTGCCCCTCTCTTCGCTCTCTTTGCCCTTTAGGTACTGTGAATACAGAAAGATAATAGATTATTATTATTATTATTATTATTATTATTATTATTATTATTATTATTATTAAACATAGCATCACATCAGTCTGTCCTGGGGAATCCAACATATTCATTCAGACTTCCTGTTGCAACATCACTGACACTTTTTCAAAGTATTGATTAAAACACATGTCTGAGCGACAGATCCAAATCTCTATTTTTTTATTATTTATTATTATTTAATTAAATTATGTATAATAATAATAATAATAATAATAATAATAATAATAATCTTTATTTGTAGAGCACTTTTCAAAAACAAGTTACAAAGTGCTTTAACAAGTGTAATGAGACAATAATACAAAAAGATAAAAGCATGAAAACATTGAAAGACTAAAATACAGATAAATATAAAATTCCTAAAATACAATAAAATAACAGTGATAAAATCAAGTCAAATAAGATCGGGAAAGGTTTTCCTATAGAAGTATGTTTTAAGAAGGGAATTAAAAGAGTTCACTTACTCGGCTGACCTGATATATATATATATATATATATATATATATATATATATATATATATATATATATATATATATATATATATATATATTAGGCTACAGAAAGAATCAAAGGTGTCAAGATGAGTCAGCATTTCCTTCAATCACTTCAGCCATGTTTCGTGTCCATTTCTACTTTATATTTAGATATTAATAAATTAAATTAATATTTACCACGAATTGTGCCTTCCTGTCCTATCTCCGTACGTGTGTGTATAGGAATGAACTCTTATCTACATTACGGAGGCAGCACCGACAGGACAATGGCAGTGAAAGTGAGAGAGAAACCCATTTGATAGGTGAGGGCCCCGGGCCTGCTTTCTTTTCTTTTTGCGGTTTTTAACAAAAGTTCAATCAAGCAACACATGGCAACATAACTGAGATTAAGCACTGAAATGAACCAGGATCCTATTTAATAAGACGATCTAGTGCACACCGGTCTCCCTTTACTCCATGTTAGTATTGGCGTAATTACCTGCGGTAAGAATCAAACCGATCGATCCAATCCAGTGGATAAAATTCATCGCTGTCAAAATGTCGTTAACCTGGATTTTAAAGGATTAAAAAAAGAGGGTTTAATGTCGTCAAAACCTGCACACAGATCTGCGTCACTGGAAAAGTTTGCTTTCGGTTCGGGTAAAAAAAAGAGAGACCAGGAAATAGCCTGCATAAATAAGAGTGAAAATATATAATAGCACCTGCCAGCACCTAATGGGCGAGTTTACGCTGCGCCGCTGTATGCGGAATCTCTCTCTCTCTCTCTCTCTCTCTCTCTCTCTCTCTCTCTCTCTCTCTCTCTCTCTCTCAGGAAGTGAGCTGGGAATTGTGTAGTTGACAAGATGGAATCAGATAACTGGCGAAAGCACAGACATCAGACCTAATTCTTACAGAAATATGAATAACAAACACACAAATTCACAGATAGGCCTATTACATAAAAAATTAGATTAGATTAGATTAGATTATACTTTATTTATCCCACAACGGGGAAATTTCCTTATTACAGCAGCAGCATTTTCTTCTATACAGCAAAAAACACACAAACAAGTAAACACACAAGAAATACAGGCAAACAATAAACAATAATTATAAGGTAGACAGAAAGTAAGCAGAATGGCGTCAAATAAAGGCATTTTAAAGTATATTTTAAAGTGCGGCCATGATACCAGAAAACAATATTGCAGTGTAAGTGACGTTAAAATTAAATTGAATGTGTAATTGGAGTAATAAAGCAAGAGTCGGTAGCACAATATAAATTATATTAACCTCTGACTATAAATATTGAAAAGTAAGTACTTGTAATAAAATAATATAAATACCGATAATAAATATAAACAGAAAGTGTGTGGTGTAGATGGGAGATAAAAAGGAACAGAAACTACAACATTATCAGGTAGTGCAGGTGTTGTAGAGTCTGACAGAGACCGGGATGAAGGACCTGCGGTACCTCTCCTTCCTAAGGACAAAGAGGTTGCCTACATGAAAATAAATCACATTCAGTCAGAGGTTTCAGCTGAAAAAAGCTCTACAGTTTCTCTGAGATTTTAAGAAATGAAAGAGAAAAATGAGGAGTGAATATAAAATTGGGGATATAGAATAAGGAAATTAATTGAATACCCCAGAGCTCCATTTCCCCAATCATCATAGAAACATAAAATATCTGTATGGTCACATTAGTAGCAAAAAAAAAGCATAGCACTAGAGTGATGATACCTTGAGCTCATGTCACCTCCTTGACTCCCTCACTTGCCTCCTTTCCTCGCATCTTAGTCCCTCCCACAGAGGAAACATGGCAGGAGAGAGGAAACGAGCTAATATGAGGGACGAGGGATGAGACGTCCTTTCCTCTGAAGCGTCACATGAATTCGTAAGCTGTTTGGGCCGCTTTGGCGACTCCATCAATATAATACATCATTTAAAAGGCAGATACACGTCCCTGTTCTCCTTGTTTCTCTCTCTCTCCTCTGTCTCTCGCTCTTCAACAAGCTTTCTTACTCTGCACAGCTGTTACACATTCATGACAAACCGACCACGGCTACATTGGAAATGAGTAAATCTCCTGGGAACCAACACATTAGCAACATCTAAACTAAAAATAAACTGACTGTTAGGGAAGAGGCTGCAAAGGAAATGTTGAATACAATTACAAATGTAAGAAAAATGTCACGTAGGCCACTTGATAAAACATTTATTTTATTGACAAAGTGTTTGACTTAGTGTCTTGGGAATAAAACTATTATATATTGTATGAATATAAACAGTTGTATACAGTAGTGTTTCCAGAACTGATGTATTATTATAATTAGTTTTTCACAGGACGGTAGCACGTTAAAAAGTAGCATAGTACAAAAAAACAATTTAAAAACAAACATACATTGCATTTAGATTATGTTTTGGACATTTTAGGCCTTTATTATACACAGCTGAAGATGTAAAGGAGTGAAATGGACAATATCACCGGAGTCTCTTTAAGCTAATTTTACTAGTTAGTTAGAGTCAGTTCACAGCACTCAGCAGTCCAGAACATGACTGAGTGGTCTCAACACTGGCTTTTTAAAAGGAAATGGGAAGGATAGTCATAAAAATACATAATCAATAGCTCTGTAAAGACTGTTTAAGAGAGCTTGAATGTGATTCTGAGACGTTTAATGGGACAGATCAGAACCACGTTCATCCCTGAGATGGTTTATAAAATCCTGTTCTAATGTATCAAAAGCTCAAGTATCGAAAATAACATTGCAACAATCCCTGGATCCGCATTTGGATCAAAAATATACATCTGCCTTAATATCAACCAGGGCTGTAGTCAAGACCACCTTTGTCGAGTCCAAGACAAGTCCAAGACCAGGATTAGTCGAGTCCGAGTCAAGACCGAGTCAAGGACAGAAAAGAAGGTCTTATGCATGACAGAATCAAGACAATCATTTTGGGTTTCACTTTCCCTCCAATATTATTATTATCAACATAATAAAGACACCTGGACTCAGTCAAGACCAAAAGCCATAATGGGGAAGACCAGTAGCCAAGACAAGTCCGAGTCTAAATACTAGCGAGTTCGAGACAAATCCAAGACCATAGAAAAACGGTCTTGAGTCCAAGACAGGACTACAGTACTACAAGGGTGCAGTACAGTACAGAGTACTACAGCCCTGGTATCAACCATAATTCAATATCAGAGATTTCAGAGCTCAAGAGAACAACTGGCACATCATTTTACATCACTGTTTAAAAAGAATAAGAAAATGCACATGTTATTTCCATGGATGTAGAACATAAAGTCACATTATCTTCACTGATTGCTAACCGCACACGTTATTGGCTTTGAATCTTCCTAGCAGAGCGGTAGCTTCCTGACTCATAGCTGTCTGCAGAGAGGAATATAAATATCTCCCGTTGCTAAGTCGTACCTAAGGCCCGTCCTATTCCCTGGACTAGTGAACGTTTGCGTTGCTTAACCCTTGTAATGTCTTCACCTTCTGGACCCTCTCGTGTCCCTCGGGTCAAACTGACTGAATTGTTTTGGTTTCTTTGTATGTATGGATTACTTGGGTAGTTGCCAACATCTGGTGAAAGTTTCATGTCAATAGCACCTTTGAAAATATATTTACTGAGAAAAATGGTGATGTGTTCAATACTTATTTCATACCTACTTAAAGCAATGCACTGTGTAATTCTTATGTATTTCATGTTTTTCATGTTTTTCATACTGTGGTCCCCACATTGATGTTTGCTGTAAGGCGGGGGCCTCTAGTGGCTGTAGTATTTACCTAGTATGAGATGAGGGGATGGTGACTGGTGGTTTGGGGGAGAAACCCAAAGACTTTTAATGACGGCTACAAGGCAGAGCAGTCTCCTTATTTGCTGTTTCTTTCTCTCCTTGAGCCCCTTCCTCGCCTTCTTGGCTTAGACCTTTGAAACGCCATTTTCGTCCTTTCTGGTCCTGCACATGAGACACAAAACCAGTTATTAGACAGTGCCTTTCAAAATGGCTCATGAGCATTTTCTGTTATTTTGACAACTCTGGTATGGTTGTGGTTATGGTTAGAAGTTGAACTTTTAAGTTAAAGCTCTGTGGCAGTTATTTTTTTATTTAATGTTGTATCTATTAGCAACAGCAATTTGTTATTTCTTGTATATATTCAAATACTTGTATATATTTTCTTGTGTTTTATCCTATTATTCCATGTATATTGTATGTATGTATGTATATATGTATATTGTATCCTAGTATTTTATTTATATTCTGTCTTGTGTGACTGATTTTGCTGCTGTAACACTGTATTTTTCCATTTTATTGGGATTAATATCTATCTATCTATCCATCTATCTATCTATCTATCTATCTATCTATCTATCTATCTATCTATTGACAATAACGAATGTAGGTACTCATGACTCCTAATACAATAAAATATCTCCTGCAAAGTCCATTTGGGAGGAAAATTTGGGTGACGAAAGAAAGTTAATGTCGCAAATCAGTTCATACGAGAGAAGCCAGAATATCACATCTGCCCAAGGAAAGGGACCCGGAGAGTTTTTAAATCCATGCAGTGATCACAGGTTTGTCTAAAATCTGAATGTTTCTTCCTGTTTTCTTTTTAAAATGAGTTCTAATTACAAATAAATGTAACTGATCTTCAAAAACGCAACACATTTGTTCAAAGTTGTAAACAAATCCCATGCTTTTACAACAAGTGCGTATTCGCAATAACTGTGACCACGTACGCCCGCTGCCCCCAAATTTCAGCCGAAATCTTTGGAACAAAAGGAGGAAACCTCTGTCGACTGGCAGAGCTGTAGAGCTTCTGGTCTCGGCTAAAAACTATTGGTTTTATACGGCTCAGTTTTCAACCATTTTGGGGCGGGGGGGATTTTTGGTTCACAATTTTTGTCTTCAACCAATAGGGAAACAAAACCTGTTACACTGCATATCAGGAGGAAGGGAACGGCTCCGCAGCCCCTTTGCATTCTGGGTGGAGATGTGGACATGGTGGAGGAGGAGGAGTACAGATACCTGGGTGTCAACATCGACAACAACAGCCTGAAGGGGATGAGCAGACTCTGTTTCCTGAGGAAGCTGAGATCCTGCACCGTGTGCAGCAGGATGTAGAAGAGGTTCTACCGGTCTGTTGTGGTCAGCGCTCTGTGCCCCCCCGTCATCTGCTGGGGGGGCAGCATCCGAGTCAGCGACACTATACTGAACAGTAGGGCTGCCTCTGTTATTGGCTGCAAACAGGAGACATTTGAAGCTGTGGTGAAGAGGTCAAACTGTTGTCTATCATGGATAAACCCAACCACTTGTGATTTTTGGTTCACAATTTTTGTCTTCAACCAATAGGGAAAGAGAACCTGTTACACTTTACATTTGGCCGCTTACAGTAGCTGCTGTTTTGAGACGGGCTTAAACATTATGAACCTATTAACTGGGGAAAATGGAGAGGAGACATTTGAGACTTACTGTTTTTCTTTGTCTTCCATATGACAAAGCCAATGACAGCAATCACTGCTATCACTGCTATCACTGCAGCTACTATGGCAACAGTGGAGACATGGGTTCCTAAAAAAATAGAGAGAAGTCAATATTTATTTTTCACTTTGGATCCAACATAACATCCAATCATCCATTTTTAGCATCCACTTCGCCTGCTCAGGGTCACCACTGTGTTTGTCAGAATCTCTCTCATTGCGGTAGAAATTACCTTTTAATCAACTCTTCAAGAAAAGTACTGAACTAAATTAATTTGGGATGCAAAGTGCTTTATTAATTCATTCATACTTTGAGAAAATCTTTCAGCTTGTCCATTACTAACGAGTTCTGCCGCCTCATTTATAAAACTGTGCGGCGAACTTGCATCAGATGTGGCGTACGGACGAAACATAGGATGTGAGTACGCACAGAAATATTCTGATTAATTAAACCGTGCGCATGCACGTCAGGGTTTCTCTTTTATATAAATCATAATCGACTCTAAATGCAGCGCAGCTTTGCGGCTTCATGTCACGCCCATAATTGGTCTTAAATAGTCAGGAAACGCCCCAAATTAATATTCATTAATTCATAGCAACATCATTCGCACAGACATCATGAGATATAAGCTGTTCATTTACATCAAAGGTTTACAGTGTGTTATTTAAGCTAAAATTAAAATGCAATAATCCAATTTGCTATTTCACATACTCATATGGGCTGTCTACGACGCTATCAAATTGAAAATGAAATTACATTTTCCAAGTTGGACCCCGCTATGGTGGAAAATATTTAAATCTTTACTGAATTTTTTTTAAATAGAAATGTGATATAGATAATGGGACCGCGGATCTCCATTTACGCATAAATGTTTTAGTCAAAATGAAAATGAAATTTTCTAACAAGTTGGAAATGACGAGTTACAAAAGTGTAATATCTGCACGCACATTACAGGGTACACAGGATAAGTATAGAATTAGTTTTTCCTTACCTTGATCCTTTTCTGTCTCTGGATCGACACCTGCAGTCCGATTCCCTTTGACATTCTCCTCCAACTCTGTTAAAATCAGTGTGGGTTTTAATTGTAATTTTGTGTACATGTTTTACCCTTATGTTGTCCTCGGGTCAAATTGACCCGTTTTCCTATATCAGAATTTATGTTCAATAAACCTCATTTATAGGAAATTATTCCTAATGTTTGAGTTAGAAAAGCAGAAATTAGGAATTATTGAGACTAAAATTAAAGGAATGGATGTTGATGATAATCACAGACTGGAATATGTCAACTTTTACTCTCAATACTATTTCAAAAACACTTCAATTTGGTTTCAAATGCTATAAAATTGAATAAGACGCCAAAATTAATGAAAGTAGAGATTTGTACTTGGCAAAGAGCGTTGTGTGGAATCAATCATGTTATTTTGGGGAATTAAAAAGGACATTGATAGAGGACAACATGAGGACAACATGAGGACAACATGAGGACAACATGAGGGCGACATGAGGACGACATGAGGACAACATGAGGGCAACGTGAGGACAACGTGAGGACAACATGAGGACAACATGAGGACAACATGAGGACAATATGAAGACAACATGAAGACAACATGAGGGCAACATGAGGACAACGTGAGGACAACATGAGGACAACATGAGGACAACATGAGGACGACATGAGGACAACATGAGGGCAACATGAGGACAACATGAAGACAATATGAAGACAACATGAGGACAACATGAGGACAACATGAAGACAATATGAAGACAACATGAGGGCAACATGAGGACAACATGAAGACAACATGAGGACAACATGAGGGCAACATGAGGACAACATGAAGACAATATGAAGACAACATGAGGACAACATGAGGACAACATGAAGACAATATGAAGACAACATGAGGGCAACATGAAGACAACATGAAGACAACATGAAGACAACATGAGGACAACATGAAGACAACATGAGGACAACATGAAGACAACATGAGGACAACATGAGGACAACATGAGGACAACATGAGGACAAAGAGCTTTATAGTTTTAATATGTAAAGTTTTCTTTTATGCCAATAAGCAAATAAGGTTGAGCGAGCTGATTGGACGAACCCTGATAGCAGAGGGGTCATGGACCAGTCTGATAGGGGTTCAATTTGCAAAAATGACAGCCTCCCTCTACTTTATCCGGCTCATTACATGGTTACGTACTAAAGAAATCAATAATTGGAAAGAAATATTGATTTGAACATGGTTCCTGATCAGAACTGCATGCATTTTATAATGTGGCCCCCTGGTACAGGTCCAGGTAACACAGACCTTAGCGGCCCCTAATTACTAATTGTAACATTAAGTAAATTGTGTTTAATAGCTAACATGTTACAGTTGTATAGGCTAATGGTTTCTCCTAAGTCATTCTAGGTTAGATGTAGCCTACACTCACCAACCATGAGGGTAACGTATCTTCTGTCTTCAGTTGAGATGGATCCGTTTTTAAAGCGAACGTAGCAGGTGTAATTTCCAGCATCCAGTTCAGTTACGTTGGTGAGTTTTAGTGAAAAGTTTCCTCCGACCATTTCATCATCACCAAGGAAGAGAGATGTCCTGTCCCTGAAGTGCTTGTCCTGACTGTCTAGATTGTCAGCCAAACTTCGATATACGTGAACTTCTTTCCTATCCCGTGTCCACTCCACCGTCAGACCTTGCTTACTGAATGAGGCCTCCAGGCAACATGGCAGAAGGGCGTCATGTCCAGCTATGACTTTAACCGTTTCATGGGAGCCAATCCCAACGCACAGTCCTGGGGGAAACAAACACTGCATTTAGACTCTTATTTTGAAATTTGTCTTCATTTTAACATGTGGCTATGGACTGTATGGACATCCTGAAGTAAACTCAACCCTGCAGCTCCTTGTTCCTCGCTCTCAGCAGATATTTCCTATTTCTCCTTCTCTTTTTAACCCTTGCGTTGTCTTCCCATCAACCATGAAAAAAAACATTATTATCGCTTTTTCACGGCATTTTTGCCAATTTTTTCAATGTTGTGTGTGTTTTTCTTGATGTTTTTGGTGCTTGTTCCCAAGTTGTATGACATTTTTAATGTTGACATTTTCAGCGCCCGATTCGTGTGACAAAAAATAGGATCAAGAAAAGACAACAAAACTGTCACTGCTTCAAGACTCCATGTTGTATTGTTTTATGAAATGTTTTGCAGCAGATTAATAGGCATTGGACTGACCAATTTTGAGCATGTCAGATAAGAAATACCAGAAGATCCCACATGGAGCCCAGAAGCCAAAAAACCCTTTCTGGGTTTCACTGGGTGCGGCCGGCTGCACTCCCCCAATACTGCTGTTCCCACTGGCCCCCCATCCAGGACTCTAGATGACATAATGCACATTAAAAGCCTCTGGGAGTTGAATTGCTGTAATTTGGGACCTTATGTTGCAATAGCTGTCTGAGTTTGTTTAAACAGTTTATGAAGTGGTATGGTTTTGGTTTTCATTCCTGCTTTAACTTGATACGCTGGTCTGGGATGGGGGGTTTTGTTAGGAGGTGTGTGTGTGTGTGTGTGTGTGTGTGTGTGTGTGTGTGTGTGTGTGTGTGTGTGTGTGTGTGTGTGTGTGTGTGTGTGTGTGTCCGTGTGTGTGTCCTTACAAATACCTGCATCCCAAGAAGGCAAGTCTGTTTATTTACAGTCAGTGGATTAACCAGTCCCTCCACATAAACCTGATTATGCCATCGCATAATTCAATGAAGGCTATAATCTGCCAAAGTCCGCATATGTACAGTCTGCGGGGGTCGCATTGTTTCAAATACGACGCACTTCTGCCGCATATAAATAGCAGATTTCCGCACACAGTATTGCGGGGCTTGCCTGATTTCATAATCATTGCATTTTCGTTGCCAAAAAGTCACAAATATCTAAGCATAAAGTTGAAAAATGTTGTGTTTCCTTCGCACAAGAGCAGACATTTTTCCCTGTTGCCATGGGAACCTTATGAAGTGACATAATTACGCAACAAGACAAACACAGTCTCCTTGTTATCAAACTGCAGTTTTTTGCAAGTTCCCGCAATTTCATCGTATTAAATCGCATAAATATCCCGCGTATTGCATCGCATTTTGTAACCCGTGTGTTGTCCTCGGGTCAAAGTTTCCAAGTTTTGTTTATATCCAAAATGTGAGAGGTTGAAAATGTCAACAAGGCGACAACACACGTGTAAACAATATTGGAAAAAGTGACACCACGTGCAGCTGCAACACCACAACTAATTCCTTGTATGTGTAAATGTAACTTAATAAAGCTTCTTCTGATTCTATGTAATTCCTATACCTTTACAATATTTCTTTGCAGAACCACACAGACACACACACACACACACACAGAGACACACACACACACACACAGAGACACACACACACACACAGAGACACACACACAGAGACACACACACACACAGAGACACACACACACACACACACAGAGACACACACACACACAGAGACACACACACAGAGACACACACACACAGAGACACACACACACACACACAGACAAACAGACACACACACACACAGAGAGACACACTCACACACAGAGACACACACACACACACACACACACACAGACAAACAGACAGACACACACACACACACACACAGACACACACACACACACACACACACAGAGACACACTCACACACAGAGACACACTCACACACAGACACACACACACACACACACACACACACTCACACACACACACACAGAGACACACTCACACACAGACACACACAGACACACACACACACACACACACACACACACACGTCTGTACTGTTGCTTGGTTACTATCCCAGCTCATGCCTTCTTATATTTATTTCAGTATAAGAAATGAAAACAAAAAGAGAGAAATAAATGTCTACTTAGACTTTTTATTTTTAAATAAAACTATTTATATATTTACGTATTGTTTATTTATTACAGAATGTATTTCTGTCATAGTCATAGGCTATAATATAATAATGTAATATTATATTATGTTTATATATTTATTTATGCATTTAATTTGTTTTAATATTGAATAAAATGGCGTTCCCTAGGAAACTGTAAGTCCAACCATTGTATCTATGCAATGAATCCTATAAAAGGCAAAACATATTCTTGATATCAGAAAAATGACTTCACCTGAAAATCGTCTGTTGGTCGTCATGTCCACGCTGCCCAGCAGCGTGGGGGGCTCTAAATCCCTGAACGTGGTTTAATGGACCTAAACAACGATCAATCATCACCATAGTTACCATGGCCATATCTTGTCATGAACACTTAAACCTGTCAAAACAACTCAACTGAAATCCGACGATCATAGAAGATATCTCACGTTCTTCTTCATTGGTGTCTATGGCGAGGAACAGGTGGTTTAATGGACCTAACCAACGGTCAATTATCAAAAGGTGAAAGAGAGAGACCTCTCCCCTGGTCTGAGCAGGCAGCCCGTCATCCTGCTGCCACGCGCACAATATGCCGCAGGCCACACACCTTCAAGTAATAATCCACAAACAAGGTGCCCTGAATATGATGATAACTGATCGTTGTCCTACATTAAACCACGTTAACATTTCCCTTACATATCCCTTAATGAAGCAGACACTCTTAATGTCAGCTGCCGGCCATAATGATAGGACTTTGGGTGATTTTTTGACAGTTTTCACTGGTTATGAGGAGCAATATGTGAGAGAAATATGGCGATAATTGATCGTTGTTCAGGTCCTTTTTCCCGTTTCACGTCCCTTCCTCAGAGATCCAAAAGGACAGTGGAGCCTACACTTCTGCGGTGTTGCGTAATCCCCTTCAGTGACCCTCTAAACAAACTGAAAGTGCTGAAGCTGCCATTTAACACTGATTTAAGTCTTTATTGTTACTGGCTGCCATTTAACACTGATTTAAGTCTTTATTGTTACTGGCTACCTGACGTGCAGAGGGTTAACACACAAGCTACAAAACTACGATGTTCTGTATCCAACTTCTGTTAAAGTTGGACAGCTCAGCCTATTCATGTCATTTTAACATTATCTGGGTCATGATAAATGGTCTGAACCCGACCAGCCCGATGGTTAAGTGTCTGATTCCTGAGTGAGACACACAAACAGCTGATTTGTGTTGTTGTTTAAGAATGAATTAAGTTGACTTACCGGCAACGCTCACGAGACATAACAGCCTAACCGGACGCGTTAAATCCATCGTGCTGGATGAAGAGACCTCACCGAGAGGATTAAGACCTCACCGAGAGGATTAAGACCTCACCGAGAGGATTAAACTCGTTATGATGGATTAAAAAATAAGGATCCAGGCCTATTTGTCAGACCTTGGACCGCATCTGATCTTGACAAATAACTCAAAGTGAAAGTTAGGGATTTTTCCCTTACTTTCACTTTGTTAAGGAAGTTGGAAATCTTTGACGCAGGGAGCAGGGAGGACAGGCGTGTAGTGGTGTTATTGTTATATTTATTATCTGATGCTATTTCATACTGCCCCCCTATATGCGATGCAGGGTAATATGAAGAGAAGAAGCAGTGACATGTAAAAGGAAAAAACAGCAGCAACAACACACATGACGCAAATAGAGAAATGAAAGACACAGCTGTTAAAGTTTAATATCAGAATCAGATTTATTGAAATATTTGTTAGTCTCTGCTCTCAAAGTACAACACTTAACCCTCATGTTGTCTTCATGTTGTCTTCATGTTGTCCTCATGTTGTCCTCATGTTGTCCTCATGTTGTCCTCATGTTGTCCTCATGTTGTCCCCATGTTGTCTTCATGTTGTCTTCATGTTGTCCTCATGTTGTCCTCATGTTGTCTTCATGTTGTCCTCATGTTGTCCTCATGTTGCCCTCATGTCGTCCTCATGTTGTCCTCATGTTGTCTTCATGTTGTCCTCATGTTGTCCTCATGTCGTCCTCATGTTGTCCTCATGTTGTCTTCATGTTGTCCTCATGTTGTCCTCATGTTGTCCTCATGTTGTCCCCATGTTGTCTTCATGTTGTCTTCATGTTGTCCTCATGTTGTCCTCATGTTGTCTTCATGTTGTCCTCATGTTGTCCTCATGTTGTCCTCATGTTGTCCCCATGTTGTCTTCATGTTGTCTTCATGTTGTCCTCATGTTGTCCTCATGTTGTCTTCATGTTGTCCTCATGTTGTCCTCATGTTGTCCTCATGTTGTCCTCATGTTGTCCCCATGTTGTCTTCATGTTGTCCTCATGTTGTCCTCATGTTGTCCTCATGTTGTCCTCATGTTGTCCCCATGTTGTCCCCATGTTGTCTTCATGTTGTCCTCATGTTGTCCTCATGTTGTCCTCATGTTGTCCTATATCAATGTTCTTTTTAATTCCCCAAAATAACATGATTGATTCCACACAACGCTCTTTGCCAAGTACAAATCTCTACTTTCATTAATTTTGGGGCGTCTTATTCAATTTTATAGCATTTGAAACCAAATTGAAGTGTTTTTGAAATAGTATTGAGAGTAAAAGTTGACATATTCCAGTCTGTGATTATCATCAACATCCATTCCTTTAATTTTAGTCTCAATAATTCCTAATTTCTGCTTTTCTAATAAGACGCCCCAAAATTAATGAAAGTAGAGATTTGTACTTGGCAAAGAGCGTTGTGTGGAATCAATCATGTTATTTTGGGGAATTAAAAAGAACATTGATATAGGACAACATGAGGACAACATGAGGACAACATGAAGACAACATGAAGACAACATGGGGACAACATGAGGACAACATGAGGACAACATGAGGACAACATGAAGACAACATGGGGACAACATGAGGACAACATGAAAGGACAACATGAGGACAACATGAGGACAACATGAGGGCAACATGGGGACAACATGAAGACAACATGAGGACAACATGAGGACAACATGAGGGCAACATGGGGACAACATGAGGACAACATGAGGGCAACATGGGGACAACATGAGGACAACATGAGGGCAACATGGGGACAACATGGGGACAACATGAGGACCACATGAGGACCACATGAGGACAACATGAGGACAACATGAGGGCAACATGGGGACAACATGGGGACATCATGAGGACACATGGGGACAACATGGGGACAACATGAGGACAACATGAAGACAACATGAGGACAACATGAGGACAACATGAGGGCAACATGGGGACAACATGGGGACATCATGAGGACCACATGGGGACAACATGGGGACAACATGAGGACAACATGAAGACAACATGAGGACAACATGAGGACAACATGAGGACAACATGAAGACAACATGAGGACAACATGAGGACAACATGAAGACAACATGAGGACAACATGAGGGCAACATGGGGACAACATGAGGACAACATGAGGGCAACATGGGGACAACATGGGGACAACATGAGGACCACATGAGGACCACATGAGGACAACATGAGGGCAACATGGGGACAACATGGGGACATCATGAGGACCACATGGGGACAACATGGGGACAACATGAGGACAACATGAAGACAACATGAGGACAACATGAGGACAACATGAGGGCAACATGGGGACAACATGGGGACATCATGAGGACCACATGGGGACAACATGGGGACAACATGAGGACAACATGAAGACAACATGAGGACAACATGAGGACAACATGAGGACAACATGAGGGCAACATGGGGACAACATGGGGACATCATGAGGACCACATGGGGACAACATGGGGACAACATGAGGACCACATGGGGACAACATGAGGACAACATGAGGACAACATGAGGGCAACATGGGGACAACATGGGGACATCATGAGGACCACATGGGGACAACATGAGGACAACATGAAGACAACATGAGGACAACATGAGGACAACATGAGGACAACATGAGGGCAACATGGGGACAACATGGGGACATCATGAGGACCACATGGGGACAACATGAGGACCACATGGGGACCACATGAGGACAACATGAGGACAACATGAGGGCAACATGGGGACAACATGAGGACCACATGAGGGCAACATGGGGACAACATGAGGACCACATGGGGACAACATGAGGACAACATGAGGACAACATGAGGGCAACATGGGGACAACATGGGGACAACATGAGGACCACATGGGGACAACATGGGGAAAATATGAGGACAACATGAGGGTTAAAGGACAATTGTCCTTTAAAATGAACCTAGGGGTTAACAACACATCTCTCTGGGATTTGTTTCCATGCTAATCGACTGTGATCAGATTTTAACGCAAAACGCTAATTAGCTTGTCCCGCTAGTAGTCAGGCCTGTTTCTACATCACTAACAAGGCCCAAAACGGCAGCACACTTCCACGGTAGCATAACCGAAGCATTGAGAACTTTGTAAGTGACAGTTTATTAAAAAGATAGATTATATCA
>JABXJD010002127.1:0-61477 GCA_013375575.1 Percina caprodes
AGACAAGCTTTGATGTTCTTTTTGCTCAGCAGTGGTTTTCTCCTTGGAACTCTGCCATGCAGGCCATTTTTGCCCAGTCTTTTCCTGATGGTGGAGGCATGAACGATGACCTTAACTGAGGCAAGTGAGGCCTGCAGTTCTTTGGACGTTGTTGTGGGGTCTTTTGTGACCTCTTGGATGAGTCGTCGCTACGCTCTTGGGGTAATTTTGGGCGGCCAGCCACTCCTGGGAAGGTTCACCACTGTTCCATGTCTTCGGCATTTGTGGATAATGGCTCTCACTGTGGTTCGCTGGATTCCCAAAGCTTTGGAAATGGCTTTATAACCCTTTCCAGACTGATAGATCTCAATTACTTTCTTTCTCAATTGTTCCTGAATTTCTTTGGGTCTCGGCATGATGTGTAGCTTTCAAGGATCTTCTGGTGGACCTTACTGTGTCAAGCAGCTCCTATTTAAGTGATGCCTTGATTGTGAACAGGTGTGGCAATAATCAGGCCTGGGTGTGGCTAGAGAATTTGAACTCAGGTGTGGACAACCACAGTTATAATATGTTTTAACAAGGGGGCAATCACTTTTTCACACACGGCCATGATGGTTTGGATTTTTTTTCACCTTTAATAATAAACACCTTCATTTACAAATTGCATTTTGTGTTTACTTGTGTTGTCCTTGACTATTGTTTAAATTGGTTTGATGTTCCGAAACACTTAAGTGTGACAAACATGCAAAGGAACAGGAAATGAGGAAGGGGGCAAACACTTTTTCACACCACTGTATACTTGCAAGGAACTTCATTGACAACAATGACTAAAAAGACATAACCTAAGCCTCATTCAAGCTTTCTAACATCTGGGAACAAAAACAAAGTCCAACATGGCAAGAAACAGATATTCTGAACAAAAATTGTTAAAAAGTGTTAGTACTGTGTGTGTGTGTGTGTGTGTGTGTTCCAGTGGCTTGACATTGGATTATCTGTGTGAGTCCCAAACTCCCCAGCAGGTCCCCTCTCCTGTCAAAGCGGCGGTCCTGCGGTGTGTCCTGCTGATCCTGTTATCTCACTTCTCTCTCATCTGGCCATTGTGTCTTCAATCTTCTCTACTTTATCTAATCTGCTCTCTCTCTCTACCTCTCTCTATCTCTCACCCACAGGTCCCTCAGGTTATTAGTTTGATGTGCTTGATGTTGAAGATCTTTTATCACGAAGAGGCATTGGGGCTTTCTGTAAGCTGGAAAAACAAGTTGGGAGCATTCACAATGTGTTTTTCCCTTAGAGCCCTGCAACACTAAAGCTTAACATGTATTTGCTTTTTAGTGTTTTTCATATTCTCCTTGGCAACTTTGCCATATGTGGTTGTCTCTGCAACAGGCTGGCAAGAAAAGTTATCTTTATAACTAACTAGAAAACTCTTCCTCTATGCGTTTTCTGGTCCAGCAGCTCCTGTGAGTGTGTGTGTGTATCTGACCTCTCCTGACCACTTCTAAGGATGTTTTCTCTCTACCTTTACTTCCTTTAAAAGTGCACTGATTATGGATGAAATTTAGAATAATTTCATCCAATGAAATGCATATTTATTAATTTCATGTTAAGAGCAGTACCACATTAGTTTCTCTCCAAAGCATCCACCCTCTTGAAAATGAAGTCTGCGATCAACACTGGTCCACCTTAAGAGATTTTACATGTAATTCTTAATTTTTCCCTGCTGGTGTCAGCATTGCACCATGGGGAAATCCAACCCAGACATGCTCTGGAGCCAAGAGGAGGGTCTTGTTTTTAAGGTGGTTCATGAGGGTTGAGAATTGAATCCTGAGTAAGAAAACTGCAGTGCTGAGTAAGTATCAGCATGGAAAGATCCTACAGTGTGTTTTATTGTGTGTTATTAAAGAAAACAGAAGATTTTGCAGTTCTTGAACTGCCTCCATGCATGTTTGTTTTCCCTCCTGTGTGTGTAAATGTCCTCTTATTGCCCACAAGCACCAGTGCTGGCTGTGTCTTGGTGCGGCATGTGGCGACTGACACAGAGAAAGCAGCTTACAGCTCCTGGTCCCTGCTTGGTCCAGGCTGGGCCGGGCGGCGAGCGCCTGGGGCCTCCCGGACTGCCACAGGCTTTATGTGCCCTGAGGATTAATGCGATTTCATCAGGGTCTGGGCCACACACACACACACACACACACACACACACACGCTCAGAGAAAGTTAAAGTAGTGAATTGGTGTGTAAGACTCAATAAAAAATGATGTGAATGATGAAGACGCTTTTATAGACTGTCTCTGTTTAGAGCCCCTGTATCTCCAATTATGTGTATATTTACCATGAGGTGTCCCTGGAGCAAAGGTTGGCTGTAGGTGGAGGTGGGCTCTGCGTGGACTAAAGAGAAAGCCAAACAGCAACAGTTGCTAAGGTCTTCTGTGTGTGTATAGATGTTTGTGTGTGTGAGCGTGGCAGGGAGGTCAAAGGTGGCCGGCGTTATAGCTTCACTGGGTTTGTAACTTCAGGTCAGCAGAATAACATCAGACAAACCGAACTTCTTCTTCTTCTCTGTACATCTTTGTCCATTGTTTCTAAAGGCTCACACTCAGGGTTCATTGTGGTTACATCAGGGTGTGTGCTGTTCATTGACTACAAGTCAAAATCCACCACATTTCAATTGACTGACACGTGGATAATAAAGAAAATACGCTACCAAACAACAACATAATGCAACTTTTCACAGGTTCACAAAACTAATATGTAAAATAACTGGATTGCCCCTTTAACTAACACTTTCTTGCACTATCCTCTAAGGTCAAACCAAATATTCATATTTGGCAGCATCTTCTCTGCTGTAACAAAGTCATTTTATTGTGTACTTTTACTTTATTTTCTTTCCCTTAATGTCTTTTAAGATTACAATTATCGTACCTTGGTATAGGCCTAGGTAAAGAAAGAAATAAAGGTTGCATCTGCCAGCCATCAAGCACGCTCGTGACACAAATCATCCAAGATAATTGGGTGAGCAACAGGTGCGTGCTGAGTTTAGCCAACCTGCCAATATGCTTGTGGAGGATCCTCCAGTGTTTCCAAGGGCCGTCTGCTTTTACTAAGGTGTGTGTGTGAGGCCTTTTGGGCTGTTTGTAACACCTTTCACTTTTGTGACTGCATGACACTCTTTCAGCTCCAAACGTTTTGAATTTAAGGAGCTGGAGTGGGACCAGAAAGGCAGACTGGTTATAGTGGGACCTGCGCAGCTGAATGGACTGCGGCTTATATGTTGCATTGGCAATGAACGAGCAGAGAAGTTGATCACGTGCACGATTTGCTGAACGTTGAGATAGGTGAGTACCTTGGCTACAACAAGAAAATCATTGTTAAGAAGTGTGTGTGCGTGTGAGACCTGTAGGCCTATCTGTGGAGTTTATATTTTCATCATCTGTGTTGAAAACCTTGGGAATGCTGGCAAGCTATTTAACTGGCGTCCAACTCTTATTGTATTTTCTCTGCCATTTTTTCTGACATCCTATTTGTTTTTGTAAGAGTGTGTGTGTGTGTGTGTGCTGTAAAGTGCCATCCATAGAAAATCTACTGTTGGTTGGGACATCAGGCCTCTATGTGGCATGATGTTACTCTAGTATGTTGATGCACTTTATTTGGAAGCCTGTTTTGATGATCATCGTACTTTACTTCGTTCTAACTTTTATCTAAGTAGCTACATTTTTGGACAAGTACTTTTGCATGTACTTGAGTAAAATGTTCTAGTATATTTTTTCCTTCCCTGATATTTGGTCATGCATTTTTCTACTTCTTGCATCAAGTCAGTCCAACTTGTCAGAGAGTCTGTGGTTTCCTTGGAGTGCTCAGTAGTGTGTGCAGTCAGGCCTATAGCAGGGAAATAGCCAGGAAAGTTTGCAAACAGTGTTGATTCAATTCTCCAGTCCCAGAATGTTTTATGTCCCGTGCATTAGGTCCAACATTTAGCTTTTTCAAAAAAACCTAAATAACACTTAACAAATTGCATCACAAATCAGGCATATATACTCCTCATGTAATAGCTTTCAAATCCACTAAAATAATCAAGCGGTTCAAGTAACACAGTGACTGACATTTAAATTCTCATTCCAACCAGTTGAAAACATCATAAAGTGGGTCAGATCTGAGTGAGAGGTTGTCCTGCTTGCTTGCACACAGACCATGTAATGTGCCACCTTATACTTAAAATCTTTAACTCATTCTCTTCTTGACTTCAAGTTTACTTAAGCTTGATTTATGCCTGTGAGTTGTGCATGTTTAAACCTGCCTGTCTGTCGGCTGCGGAGGTCTTCTCCTTTACCTTCTGAACATTTTAATGCTGGTCTCGCAGTCAGACTGTGGTTGTTGACCATCACAATGAAATGAATCGACTAGACAGTTGTGACCACATTAAACCAGCTCTGACTGGTGTGATGGTCTGTCTTTATTGCTCAGGTAACCAACAATGTGGCAGAAAAAATAACAGTGAATGCCTTGAGGGCTCAGTGTGTCTCTGTCTGCTATAGTTGTCTGTGAATATCTGTCTATGTTTATGTATGTGTGTTAATGTGTGTGTCTGTTTTTCGGTCTGCCTGTTTTTAATGGCTTTTTGTGTGCCCGCACTATTGTACAAGACTCCGCGTGCGTGTCTGTATTTATGTCTATGTCTGTGTTTGTGTCTGAGTCTGTTTGTGTGTTTATGTGTGTGTGTGCGGCTTTTGCTCTCAGGTGTGACCATGCAGCTTGGCATTGGGTAGCCCTCTTCATGTCTGTGATCAGTCCATTTGGCTCAGCGCTGTGAGGGCAGTCAACTGTGGGCCACTATAAACCATCTAAATGTAGATTTTTCATTTAAAAACATATCCGCTATTTGAAAAAGTAACTGCTACAGTTCTAACATTATGGGGGAACTAATTCTCTGGTTGACAAAAATGACAAGAGTTTTGCTTACCATGTTGTAGAGATGCTGAAAACTTGACCCAGATATTTATATAGTGTACAAATGTTGCCCTCAAAATAAGATTCTTCCTTTTTAAAGGTCAATCCCAGAATTCCTAGTTTTATCTCCATTTTTGGTGCTAAGTGTCTCTTCTGCTATGCCTCAATACTGTGACCATCCAAAATACACTTGCTTGTCACTAAAATTACAGTATGTAAGGGAATAACGCCAAGCAAAAGCCCCCAAAACACAGGATAATTTTGGTATATATTTGTCTAGGTTTTGAGATATCTGCCTCCTAAGATTAATGGCTATATAAATGAGGTGAATTAGGATTTAATTATGGTGCTCATAGCATTACGATTATGGGGCGGCTGTGGCTCAGCGGTAGAGCGGTTGCCTGCCAATTAGAAGGTTGGTGGGTCAATCCCTGGCCCTGCAGTCCCATGTCGAATTGTCCTTGGGCAAGACACTGAACCCCGAGTTGCCCCCGATGCTGCTCATCGGAGTGTGAATGTGTGTGCATGTTTATCTGATGAGCAGGTGGCACCTTGTACGGCAGCCTCGGCCACAGTGTATGAATGTGTGGGAATGGTGAATGTATCCTGTATGATGTAAAAGCGCTTTGAGTAGTTTTTTAACTGGCCTGTGGATTTCTTAATGGGTTGAGCATCACATATTCTGTTTTAGCTCTGTTGTGTTGGTAAAGGCGTACATCTCAGAGTCAGACATCTGTAAATCTGGATCAAAACCAAATTATTTGCACCATACGATACTATTTGTCATTGTGTGTTAAGAAAGTAAGCCCTCACAGCCAGTAGCAAAGTGTTTCCCTGCTTACTAGATGCAAACGTAACAATGAATTTGATATTTATGTATGGTGGGTTTTAGAAGCTTCTACTCATCTGCTTAGAGTTTATGGTGACACTGTGATATTTGTGAGAATGCGGCAACAGAAATCCAAGCTCTTTCTATTAATACTTACTGAAAGATGAACGCTTTGTAATCATGGTTTTGGGGGATTTCCTGCCTTTATCCATTGTAATCTCATCAGGCAACAACACATTATTGCTTCCTATTTAATAGGCAACTGCATTGTTTACACTGTTTTGAGGCCCTTGAGCGCTGTGACGAGACGCAGTCATTAAGAAATATTACTCCCTTATTGAATGATTTATGAATGTAGTATATTGACATTTGAAGTATCTTAATAACAGGCCACTCCCATCGCTTTTTTGGTATTGCTGCTTGGCTTTGGGTGTATAAGCTGGCGGTATAGCCACGTTTTACTTTTCTTTATTGGCGGTTCTGAGCTGACGCCAACTCAAATATTTGAGCCGTCTCTTTTTGAAAAAGAGTGGGTGCTCTTCAGCTTGATTATAGGTGCAGTAGTGCTGCACTTAAGCACTAAAGTGGCAGAACCAAAGCACACAGTGCATTGCCTTTTGTTAAGAACATCTTTAGATAGTTTGGCTTTTATGCAATGGTTACAATGGGTGTTTGAAAGGAAGACCACAAGCTCTCTCTGTTTGCATTAAAAGTCAGAACTTGGCATATTGAACCACAGCAATCATTTCCAATCCTTTACAACAGTTGGAACACGTCTGTTAACCAAGCAGCTTGTACAGTGTAATCCTTATTTACAGACTGTCATTATGTATCATCTGTCTCCAAGCCAAACGTCAGAACAATTTATACAAAGCGTTTAAGAACAGCTGTTAAATAAACTATCCTCCCATTCATTTCCCACCTCTAACCTCTCACACCGTTTCACTCCTTTCTTTCTTTTTCAATCCTACCGTCTCAGGCTTGTCCATGAGAGACAATAGCCTCATTGTGACAGTGTTTTGTGTGTGTGTGTGTGTGTGTCGGACCACACAAGTCTGCAAAGCAGACAAAAACGTGTGCATCCCACCTTTTTCTCTCTACCTGCCTATGTGATCAGCGCTTAAATCACCAGGGTCTGACAGCTCGTCACCTCGCAGCTTAGATAGAGGAAATACCTCAGGGACTTGCATATCCTTTGAGGTGTGCATACATGTCTAAATGTGTGTGCGTCGGGGGAGTGGGGGGGGGGGGTACAATAGGGGCATTAGATACCTGTCTCATCGTTGGTTCTTGAGCGGAGAGAGGGCATGGCGCGACACATTCACACAGGCTCTATTGTGCATTGTTTTCACATGCATGAACGGATGGGTGTATTGGTGATGGATAGAACACTTTTGGCAGCGAAGATAGCGGCATATTTGGCGGCTCATTTCACACAGAACTTGTGAAATAAGCACAGAGTCCAAAACTAACAACTAATGGATGACAGGCATGAATGGGAGACAGCATTTAACACCATTTTTACATGAAAAAGGTTAGCTAAGGGTTAATGTATGGGTGATAAAGGTAAGGTACTTTTATTGTCACAGACACGTACATGTAGTGAAACTCATTCTCTGTATTTAACCCATCCCTCAAGGGAGCAGGGGGCAGCCATTAACAGCGCCCGGGAACCAACTCCAGATCTGAGCCAGAGCCAGAGATGTTATGGTTTGGCTACAAATAAATGATCAAATGATACATCAGCGGTTTTAGCTGTCTTTACCGCAATGTGCGGCGCAGAGTGAAGTGCTGAGGCAAAACAAAATAATCCCAACTCAAGGTCCAGTTACTAGCTTTTCCTACTAACTTCATGGTCAAAAATGATCTCCAACCTATTATGAAGTCCATGTGATATGGTTGAAAGCTAGTTAAGTGGACCTTGGGATGGCATTGTTGTCTCAATTATATATTGGATCATCTCAGTGTCAAACTGCTGCTTGTCTGCAGTTGCTTCCCCTCTCTTTCACAGCGATGACATGGATTTTAAAGATCACATTTAGTAACAGTACTTTTGTTTTTTTTTTTTTTTAATTCCATTAAAACCACTGAGTTTATACAGGTATCTACTATGTATGTAGTTTGGTCCTTAGTCGACTAAATCTGGCACACCTTGTTCTCCCAGTCATGCTAGAATGGTGATGAATGACTTGTATCCCATCCACAGGCCTACTATGGACCAAAGCTGGCTGGAGTTCTGCTCGCTCCAGCTGATTCTCAGCCCAAATTGGCTCATATTCAAACCTGCAAAACCTTTCCAAATCTGGCAGCTAAATAAAAACCAAAAGCTGGATCACATTTGGTCCTCCAGTGCACATAGCTCATTGGAGAATTCTCCTACAGTAATCAATTAAATATCATCATTATACAGTATAGGTGGAATGTAGCGCTGTTTGAAATATACTAACAGAGAAATGTTGACTTTCCTCATTTCCAAATGAGGCAGGATGGTTTGAATAGGCAATGAAAGGTTGAAAATATATTTATAGTGTGTGTGCACGTGTTTGTGCGTCGACGCTGAAGGCCGTGCGACCCTAAATCATACGATACACTGCAATGTGTTAAAGCTGAAAAAACAAAGGTTCATCGTGTACCTATACTCAGGCACAAGGCAGTACGATTTTAAAAAGGGGGTTCAATTTTGAAAAGCCTAAGCCAGGACCTGCTTCCTGAGTCTGGATTAGACCTAATTAGGACCGTACCGCTATTCTAAAGCACAAAACTAGTATTATTGTTTAAACTTGTAAAAATATCTTAAAAGACGTGGAGTAAATTCCATTTCTGAGAAAGCCACCGCAAAAGAAGCACTTTAAACATCAACATAACATGCAATTAACCTGCCAGCACGACAGAGGCTTTAATGGGAGCGCCGTTTCTCCTTATATAGGCAACCTACAACCGTTACTGGCTTTATGACTACATTACCCCCACTTCAGGACATCCTTACTATATAAATCAGTGTGTATTTGTAGTGTCAGGTTTACGCTGCATTTAAGTGCCGCTCGGAAGATCCTACTTGCGAGTCTCATGTACTATTTTTCCTACAGTCAAGTGCTCTTGGTCAGAAAAGGGTTTATAGTGGTGCAAAGGAAGTGTTTGTAGCAGCAGAATGAAGTGGTTATATAACTGTTTTATTATTTATTAGTTACATAATTCCTCCTATGACTTGCTGAATGAGGAGCCTTTGTTTCTTCGGTACAGTTTTGATCACTCATTTATGTACAGTCACTTGAATTCTCAGCAGTTTTATGTACTTGAGGGCAGCATTATTCCAGCTAATTCCACAAACCTCACCTCCCACGCCAGTGGAAAACACAGAAAGTGAAATATAATTTATTATTAATGTTTTCCAAGCATAGAAAACTTCCACTTTCATTTCTCCACTTCAGCTTTTGTTATTCCTTGCCTTGTAATTTTTCTTAGTTTTGAGTGAATTTTGTCCTGATTGGCCTAATTTAGTGTTTAATAAAGAACAAATAAGCAGTATGAAAAACATGATTGGCTATGTATTAATGCCTTCAGCTTGTACATACACTCAGACACGTTCCAACTCCTTTTTTGGCTGACAGGTAATAGATATACATGTCCCAGCACTATGGTATCAGTATCTCAATACAAACTGGAAGGCAGTTATTCCTTACTATTTTATTTCTTTGACTGCATACACACTCAAATATGTACATGTGAGGCACACAGAACTATAAAATAGATGTTGACAGTAGATTTACTGAAACCCATGTGTAAATTTGTGATGTAAAAAAACAACACAAATGACATCCTAAAAAGCATTAGATAACTTTCCTGGTGTAATGACACTATCTTTGTATATTCTTGTGCTTCCTAAATCAGACTGTCACCTCTACACCACACCAGCCACTTGTCTAATTTCTTTCCCTCCTGCCACCCACAGCGAAACCACTGTGGTCTTTGTTCTGCATCTTTTGCATTCAGGAAGCAGTAAAGCAGCTGTGACGTGAGGATTGCGGTTGTCTATGTGTATGCATATCCGTCTGTTATTTGAATGTTCAGATAGCTCTAGTGCTACAGTAGTATCTGTAGTGTCTCTCTGGACAGCCTCGGCCAACCACCTTCGTGCAATTTTTTGATTTAATTTTTAATTTTTAGAAGTTTTGCAGAGTGGCACGCTACATGGGAACATGTACAGCCACTCAATGCTATTCCACTAATTGACAGTTGATGATAGTAACTTACCCAAAACAGTAGTGATGCAGGGAAGAAGACTGATAGCTGGCTGGAAACAACTGAATGCTGTCAAAGTTTGTAGACAGAGATTACATCTAGGAAAGTTGTAAGAATATTATGTGGATATGGACGCTGTTGCACTGGTAAATTCTTATGGGAGCTGTGTATTTTTTTTATTTTATTTTTTATTTTTTTGCTATGCTCCCCAAGTAGTCAATCTTTAACTTTGTCAAAATCATGAAGGATTCAAGTGTTCTCTTCTTGCAAAAGAGCGATGAAAGAAATGCACAATGAGAGATTGCAGTAGTGGTACAAAGGGTTAGCAGACAGATGGATACGTTGGTTCTCTATTGTGAGTTGTGTATTGTTGCCTGTTTTCTCATCATATAAAACTGAATTACATACATAACTGAATTTCTCAAGTCCAACTGACCAGTTTATAAGCTGACCTCTGATCCCATAAAGAGAGACGGGGTCATGTAAAAGAAGCCCAGGCATAGAGACTGTGTGCAGGTATGACTTGAGGCCCTTTATCCTCTGTTCCTCCTTAAACCTATCATCTTTCTGCTTTTGTTCAACCTATTCTACCTTAAGTAAAAGCTGCATGTGCATTCATGGAACAAGAAGCTGTGCGGGCGTGCGTGCGTGCGTGCGTGCGTGCGTGCGTGCGTGCGTGCGTGCGTGCGTGTGTGTGTGTGTGTGTGTGTGTGTGTGTGTGTGTGTGTAGGTTCTCATATAGATAAGGGATCCTAAACTAACAGAAGAGCCTAAAAGCCTATCATCTGAGAGAGGCCACACTGTAGGCGCATAGATTACACGCACAGATGCACATACACACGTCACACAGGCAGGTAACGTGAGTAAGAGCGTGGCATTTTTCCACATAACCCATACAAAAAAAATCCTCTTTTGCTTCCTTAATTGCGCCCATACTGGGAAAAAGAAACTATTTCACTACAGCTACTATCCTACTGTTCTTAATTATTTGCACTGTTAACTGTCCTCCTCTGCCATTTTGTGGTGTCGCACTAGAACATAATTTGCACGATGCTAACCTTTTTCTACATATTTATTATCCAGTATGTTTTAGTTTATGCCTACTGTGTGTTATTTATAAGCATTATTTAGGAACCATGTCGTTGCTGATGACAGAATTATATAGTGTCTGCTTTTTAAATTAGTTGTAAAAATGCAGAAGCCAAAATTCCAATTTTGTTTTTTTTCTGAGAAAAAGACCTGTAGTACTCGTATAATACATTTCAGACTACTATACCACAAGACTACTACAAGTTATTTTAACACTAATGTTCTGTCATTCGTACCAATGTAACAGTGATGTTATAGGACATTAAGTATGATAAGGTTCCTATAGACTCTCCCACGTGTACCGTAGACCTGCTCTAGGCTCCTATAGGAATTGTGGTCACGGCTGTTTTCAGCTGCCTGGAGCAACGTCAGTCTGCACATTATCTATCACATCATGCAAGCAACCTGTCAAATGTCTGCACACCTTTTTTTCTTTTTTTTTGTGTACGTGTGCACACTGTGGACACACACACACTCTGTTAAACTGCTGCTGAACTACATACACAGATACTGTATAAGCACACATGCACAAGTCTGCCAGTGAGACATGATGAGGTGTAGAGTCTGTCAGGCAGTGTGTTAGAGTGTCAGGTGTGTGTTCAGTAAAGAGAGCCTGGAGCCGTGCTGGGTAGAGTGTGTGTGTGTGTGTGTGTGTGTGTATAATAGCTCACGTTTTTGGTGTGTTTATGAAGGCTTTAAGCGTGGATATATCCGCCTGATGATTACAGTGCAGTTGTGTGTGTGTGTGTGTGTGTGTGTGTGTGTGTGTTCTTCACTTTAATATTGCAGCCTGACACTTGGGGAATTCCTCTCTCACCAGCCCTGAGGCGAGTAAACACCACACAAATCTGTAATGACTACTGTCTTGTTTCCCTACCAACCTGGTCTGTTTTGGTCGGCACGGCGATGGCAGAAACCCTTTTTTATTAAGCGTCTTTCCCGGAGCAGGAGGATTGATAACAATATCCCATTGTCCAGTCATAGCATAAGGACCCATAACAACATGAGCTGTAAGTGTTAATAACAGACTTAAAGTACAATGGTGGCATTATCACTCGAGGAATGTGTGATTGTCTTGGGATCCTTCGTTACCTCGAGGAAGGGAAAACACCAGCACCTCTGCAACCTTATAGCACAGTATTTACCTCCTGCGTTCCCGGTCAGATTGTCAAACAACATGGGACAGTCAACGTTTCTGACAGGTCAAGATATTCTGGTATGAGGCATCAGCAGGCCTGATATATTGAAGGAATGTTTATATTTTTAGGTAATGTATTTCTTGGACCATTGGAATATTTAACTTATACCAAACTTGCACCAAAGTGTGACCCTTTTTCCACCTCTGCTCACCCATCCATTTTTGTATGGCGCTGTTATGACATTAGGACTGGAGCGTTTCTAAGGTCACACAGCTCCCTTATTTCAGCATATAGTATATTCTGTACATGCTGTGTGTTCCTCTTTATGCAACAGTGACTGCCGCTTTAAGGCCCATGAGCCTTAAAACCTGTCAGGGCAGACTTCAAAAGAAAGGCTTTGAAGTTGTCCGCCATATGGGACGCTGAGATGAAGTTCAGTGAACTAGCTGCATACGGAACTCGGCTCAGGGAGCGCTTTATTTTGATCAGCTCTTTGGCCTTTCAATATAAGCGTCATAAAGGCTTTGTAGCGGCCAAGTGGGAGACCACATCGTCATTCCTACGCAAATGCAGAGACTGTCTTCTTGCTGTCAGCACTGCAGATACCGTGGTTTGCTTTTGTGTGGGTGTCTGTTTCAATAAAAACAGAGACGAAAACATTCTTCAGGGCAAAATTTTTTATTTGAGGTATAAACTGATTGATTACATCTGGTACTCCGAACAGACAATACACTGGAAGGAAGGCTTTTTTTTTTTTTTATATAACAAAATGAAATTACCAATAAATACTAGACTAACGGTGAACCAAAGTAGGAGCAATCGGAAACAAATCTCTGATCAGTTCATGAAAAGGCATTTTGAGTAATGCTAAATGCATATAGTTTTTTAGTATTTAGTGCTTTCACACTGGAAAAGTGACATTAGTGACAAAATTATAGTCAGCATACTAACATGTTTGAGAGTGGTGTGATGGATCCTATTGTTCCACACTAATGCACATGAATGAATGGACATATTTTGCCTGAATTTCCAAATTTAAAATTAGGAGTCAATTTGAAATTACAGTTTAGTGTGCACTTTCACATTATTTGCCTTCACTACAAAATGGTAAAGAAGATGGTTTTTCTTGTGCCAGACCACTAAACTATGAAATTGCACACTGAGTATTCCTGCAACTTATTAAAAGAACAGCATAAGAACTACAAATGACTTTCAAATTGTAATAGCTAAAGTTAGAAGGTGTCAGAGCATTGCTTATTTTAACAATGATGGAGTCAATTATAGCCCTATAACAAGATGGTGCTTCTCTTTTAACACATCACGTACGGGCCAATATCAATCCCCCTCAACCAGCACAGTTCCTGATCATTGGAGCTACACTGCAACAGCTTAAAATCTGTATTAATTAATATATGAGCCAGCAACACTCCATTTAAAAACAAGCCGAGGAGTCAGTTCATCTGCGTCTCCCGCCCCATAAAACCACAAAATATAAAACAAGCCTTTAATAAGAAGCATATGGAGGAGAGGAGTGATACAAAGCTTTAACTGGCATTTCCACAGTTTCTCTCCTCATTCATATGTACACCACATCATAATCAAATCCCTGCTGAAAGTAACAATGCCTGTTTCCAAATTCAACACTTGCTTACTAAGACAACATGTTGACACTGGCGCAAAAGCTCTGTGGGTACCAGTCTCACACTCACACTTATAGACGCACACTTTTCTTCGCACCATTAAATAATATTCATTAGCACAAATATTTTTTTGTAAATTGAGCTGTTGTGTAACGGGTTTGCTGCCCCTCCTGTAGTCAGCCACCAAACCTGTACTAGTATGGAAAAGCGTGCATCCACACACACCTAAAAACACACAATACCATCTGCATTTGTTCACCAACTGTATTTCCATTGCGACCTCAAGGAGCGAAATATATTAAATGGAATGCCTCCAGTTAATCTATGCAACAGCACTGACCCTCCTTGTAAAACTGCAGCTAAAGAAGAATTGATTTGGGTGCCACGGTTTGGTGTGGTCATTCTCTGTCATACGTTCATTGGTCTACAAGTGCAGCAGATCCCAGAGCGGCAACACCGACCGCTCATTTCAGCCAAGAAATTATTTAAAGCCGTGAAACTGGCTGTGGCGGAAGGAGGGATGGGATTGCTATCTCACTCAGCGTCTGACTCGGAGCATTCAAGAGTGTTTGATATTCCAGGTGGACTGGAGTCGTGTGTGTGTGTGTGTGTGTGTGTGTGTGTGTGTGTGTGTGTGTGTGTGTTCGCTCGCCAGCTAGTTGCTAACTTTCTGTCTTCTGTTTGGGTCTGGTACAGTAGTACACACTACAGGGGGTTTGTAGAGCTTTTTTGCTGAAAAAAGTTGCTTGCTGCAATCAAAACTGGCTCTATAAATGGTGAGCCTCACAAACAAGACTTTTCAGCCTGTAACGTTGCTCAGAGGCTCCGGTTAATGTTGCTCAATGCGAATTTCGACTAAATTCAAAGAAAATGGAAAGTAAATGACATCCGGCGCAACTTCCCACGGCACCGGAACTATCCCGTAAATGAACCGTCGTCGGTATAGACTATAGCTGCATCAACTTCTGAGCTGCAGCTGTTCTTTCCAATTACTTGCTTTAAATGCTAAATGGCAGCTTAAAAATGAGTTAAATATATTTTTGTGCAAAATCTGTGAAGAACAATTATGCAGGCAGTTCAATAAGTTTGCAATAAGTGCTCCCGTGCCTAAAAACAACGGAACTAAATGCCAAACAAAGTTGCATGTGACAGATTGTCCTCCTCCCTCAATATAACAACATTCGCTCTCATGCAACCGCTTGGATGTGTAAAAAAAAAAAAAAAAAATCAAAATGTACAAGGGAGTTACTGTGATACTAAAAAAATATCCCATATGTGTAAACTTTGCATTGTATTTTATGATTGAGTATTCGCAGTGTTTAAAATCCAACTGTATTTACGATGAGAGATACTGTTTTTTCCTGGAAAGAAGACATTTTCCCCAGAATAAAGGTTTTAAGGAAAATGAATATCTCTTTCCTATACATACTTTGCCCAGTACTTTTTTGTGTGTGTGTGTGTGTGTGTGTGTGTGTGTGTGTGTGTAGCCATATTCTGAGACTAGTGAGAAATCATAGTTGTTTAAGACACTATTGAGAAGTGGTTATACTCTGCATTTACATGTTGCATAAGGCTAAAGCTGCCTCTCTCCAGCTGTCATTAACCTAGTAAGTTACATAATAGCAGTGTGAGTATGTGAGAGACAGAAAGGAGAGAAGGAGAAAGAGACGTGAACCGTATGTTAGCCTCCAGAGGCAGAAGCACACGATGTTCAGTATTGACCTGCATGTGTGCTTCAGTGATTTTTAGCAGCTTGAGGTTTCTGCCTCTTGGACTCAGCATCTCCATCTGAACTCTGTGGCACACACTGGGCTGGGATGGCATTCCCGTTCTACTTATATCCTCGACGGTCCACTTCCGGGATTGCTCCGTTGCCGCCGGAAAATCCAACGGATTTCCCTAATTTAGGCCGGAAATCCATAGGTTTAAACTCTGGTCTATTTCTGAGGACTATGGTTACCTGCTCCTCAGATCTCTGCAGGGCAATGTCCAATCTGAGTTTTCTGCTGCACAACTAAAACATCTTTTAAATGTACACTTTTTCCAACAAAACAAGTTACTTCCCAGCCTCCCAGTCCCATTTTTCTAAGACGATTGTAATTGATTTAAAGAAATGCCAATAAACCAGAGCACGTTTTCCTCCCATTCCCAAATGTTGTGTGGAGTAGCCAGACCCTCCTTCAGTGTGTTTTGGAGGAGGGTCTGGCAGAGTGAGACTACTAGCGTGCTAACATAAAGACATCTAATAGCATTTGCAATGTTTTAAAGTGCTCATAATATGCTTTTTGGCTTTTTTCTTTTCCTTTATTGTGTTATGTATATATTTTTTGTACATTAATAGTTTAACAAAGACCCCAAAGTCCACCCCAGAGGGACTTACCATCTTCTAGAGAAAACACTGTTCACCAACTGCTCCAAACAGCTCTTCTGTAGAACAGCCTTTACTTCTTATGTGCGTCACTTTGTAACACACGTTATGTGTACCTAGCTGCTAGCATGGCACGCCCTCATACTCTGCTTCTGACTGGCTAGCAGTCCTTACCTAGTCACTGCGTATGTGCGACTCCCAACAAAGATGGAACAGAAGTGAGATGCATCACTCTGTGGTTAAAACAGAGCTCAACACATAGGGTGAAAAGAGGAGCTGGAGCAATGTTCAATACAACAAAAATGTTTTTTTTTGTTTCTTTTTTAATTTAAACCATGTAAACCTATTCTTACCTACCTCCTATATAGAACTATGAACCTGAAAATTAGCATAATATGAGCACTTTAATGTAGACAAATTCTCAGTGTATGTATTACACCAAACACCTGCTGAGAGGCTTTTGTTTCTTTGAATATATATCCTCTTATGCCCAAGAAGACAATATTTAATGCTACACAATATTCAACAAGAAGTGGATAAATAGTTTCCTCTGGGTTCTCCAGTCCCCTCCAACACTCCAAAAACTCCAGACAAGGTGAATTGGAAACTTAATTGCCCATGGGTGTGAGTGTGATTGGTTGTCATCCTGTTAGCGTTAACCATGACCCGTCATCATTTGAAAACAATTTGCATCCACACAAGATGACCTATGTGTTGTGCTTTAAGTCACTCTTAACTTTTCAATATTTAACCAGGACCAGGAGCTTTCTCTTAACTTTACCCAAACTTGATGAAGGAAACGGTTTGAGAAGGGCATGAAGATTAAAGATGCATTTGTTTGCCAAACTGGATCTGGTCACATATTTCAAGTAATTCTTGACTGCATGATTATTTTGCAGTATTTTTTATTTTAATGCTCAGAATGACTTGCTGCTACATTGGCCCAAAAGTCCTATCAATGGCGGTAAACAACTTCCATTTTGTTTTCTTTATAGTATGATTAGCCACTAATATATTCAACCCAATTATGTTTAGAAAAGTCTAAATATCTGAATAGTGTTGCACAAATACTCTATCTTTGTAGTTGGTTTAATACTCTTATTTTAGGTTTGCTCATAAGGTCTAAAAAAAAAAAAAAAAGTGACTTTGGTCACACATGTCTTTACAGTTAGTTGGTAAAAATCCACACGTGGAATTCCAGAAGATACAGAGCAAAGTTATAGGAGCTGAATAATGACTGGAAACTTGCTGACCAGAATCTTCATTCTTAAATCATTTTGACTCAGGTACTTGAAACAAGGCAACGTATTCAGTACCGAGGACTAACAGGCAAAAAGACAAACTGTAATCATGGAAAACGCTTTCACTGGTGCAATAAAGGAGGTCCCGTCAATCAACGGATCGAATTTGTTGTGACATTTCCCTTCATTCTGAGATAAAATCTCTCCCGTGGCCTTTCTGGTTTGACCTACATTTCATGTCGCCTTTGCGTGCTTGTAAACATGGCTTACAGTACTAATCCAGTTAGGGGTTTGATCAGTTGCTGGAACGTTTTCATTGTATGTTTGCATTAGAGCAAATCTGAAACTGTGTATATGTGTGTCAAAGCACGTGGCGGGTGTGCGTCTTTGCAACTGTAGTTTAGATGTGTGCATCTGTGGGCATTATAGTAGAGTATATTATAATGTGTAGAGGCGTATCAGTACCGTATGCCAGAGTGAGAAAACGAGTATTGTCTTGGAATGCCATAAAATGTCTGAAATGATAAATTGGGCGTGAATTGTCATTTACCATCTGGTCATTTGTAAAAGCCTACAACCAAGCGATTTTGTTTCTAGTGCATTGTGGGTGAGAAAAATGCTGCAGTTTTACGACCATGGTCACAGCCTGCGGAGAAAAACAACTTTGCCAGTAATTGAAAATGTAAAGAACAAAACAATTTAGAGGAAGCAAAGAAGAAGAAGAAGAAGAAGAAGAAGAAGAAACCTTGATTGTCCTTGATTGGTTGAAGATGCCTTGTGGTATTAAAAAGCAGGGAATCTGGCACGTCTCTGTAATTTATTATTCTACTGTTGCAATTTAAAATAATTTGCCATTGTAAGTGCAGTTGTCCTAATCTGATGAAGTTCTGTTGAGGAAGGTGATTGTTGATTAATTGATTTAGTCAAGCAAAAACATCAAGTCGCTAGTTCCAGATGCTTCTCATCAGCAGTTTTAACCCTTGTGTTGTCTTCCCATTGACCTGCAACTGTTTTTCTGGGTTGAAATTTCAACAGTTTGTTGTTGTTTTTCTACACTTTTCTCTCAACGTTTTTGTAAATTTTATTCCTATTTTTTGGTCACTCTTTTGAAATTTTTTAATTATGTTTTAGTCAATTTTTTTTAACATTTGTCCCATTTTTCAACCATCTTTTCTGATATAGAAGGTTTTTGTAAACCGGTCAAATTTGACCCAAGGAAAACCCAAGGGTTAAGATCACATTTGGAATTGGGAAACTGTGATGAGCATTTCTTACATTTGAAGTCATGAACTACTTTGGCTTTTTAATAGAGTAAACTGTTAATTAATCAATGACTATAATCAGCCTAAATTTTATTTTAGATTTTTGCATTGGTTCAGCACCAATCTACACATGATATGCATTCATTCTTTTCACTTTTTATTAATGAATACATTTTTTAATTTTTAAAATTCTTTCACAACCAATTGAGGGAATCCCTACCAAAAAATGTTAATGGTGAAAAATGAATACAGGCAGAAAGGTTATCTGACAGTGATTCTCTCAGCACAGCTGTAAACTGTTCGCCTGCTGTTCTCAACCAGCCGTCGACTCTCCCTCCATCTCTCCCTCTTTTCTCTCTGGTTTGCTGCCAGTCCAGTACACCAAAAAATCTATACAGTGTTGATATGATTATGTATCTTGGCAGGAGCAGCGTGCATACATCATTGTGTTTATGAGTGTATGTGCATCACAGTGTGTCCTGTTTGGAGGAGCGAACCAGCTCATGGAACACTTGACAGAAGATATATACCTTTTCCACAGGAAAAGGAAACAAAGACAGATTCCAAATGATACACGGCTCCTCTATGAGGCCTGCGAGAGCACTTTCTCCTCTCTATTGATTCCCTACCCATGACTGACCCATTTCTTTAATTTTTACGCTTCTTTCAGCGTGACAATAATCTCTCTCAATAATTCCTCTCTCAGGCTGCCTGCAGTCTCCCAGCATGTGCTGACTCTGTTTGAACCTAGCGCTTTTCTTTTACCAGATAGGCAGAACGCTCTTTCTTTTCCATTTTTCTTTATTGCTTACCAACCCGGCTTGTCTTTGCCGTTTTACTTTCTCCCACCCCTTCCTTCTTCGGAGCTAGCCCCCTTCCTCCTCCTTCCTTCCCCATCAGGTAGGTCTTTGGTGCCAGAGAGAGAAGCACAGTGTTCCTTTTGTTATTTCAAGATTTTAGTCTAGATAAAAACCGCAGCCACTCAGGCTCACCAACACATCAGCAGCCTCATATCTGAGGCTTTACATTTCTATAATTGGGATTTGAGGGGCCTCACAAAGGGAAGGCAGTGTTTCCCCCAAAAAAGTTGTTTAGCCCGATGGCAAGTGTCTTTTTTTTTTTTTTGACAAGGACCCAGCTCGGACCAGTCACAGACTGATGGCAGTGTTAATGTAGAGCCTGATAGTTTCTGTGATAAGAGAATCATGAACTGAATCCCAAAATGTAGAATTGAACAAAGCTGTAAGACAGATTCCATAGGGGCCTGCATTAAGTGCTCAAAGCTGACTGAAGATTTGAAAATATGAATACATCCAAGTTTCCAACTGAGCCGACCCACTGTAACTTAGTCGTAAAATAAGGTTAACAATTCCCAGCAGCAAAGGGCACTAAACTATGAGTCCCCTTTTAGACTTTGGGCAATAAAGACTCAGGGCCAGATGTACGTACATTTACGAATGTAGCATTATCAGCACCATGGCCAACCTGCAGTGATACATTAGCTTAATTTGTATTTACCAAACCTCCAGTTCATCAGGTAATCAGCGCCTTTCTCCACCCATTATACTGTAAATTGCACTAACTTAAAAGCGCAATTGAATGGGCGATGTCAAAGAAATCCTGCTTGATGCGTGTTATTTCGGTGTGTGTGTGTGTGTGTGTGTGTGTGTGTGCGCGCGCACGCGCTGTAGCAAAGCGTTTAGTACTTGTGTGTGTGATACGGCTGGGTGCAGACTGCAATATTCCCTGCTGATGCTATGACTGTTTTGAAATGATCCTGATGCCAATAATGTATGTTTTTATGTAATGTAGCAGAGTCGGAGAGTCAATGTCATCTTTGATTTCTTCCAGGAACTGTAATATTGCATGGCCGCTTAATCTGTAACGCTTAATGATTTAAACTGACAAAGTGTGATCCTTGTGGCAAAAATCCTTTCAGCTTGTCTCCTTGACCTGTCTTCGTCTTGCTCGGATTGCTGCTGCTGCCATTTCACCAGGAGGCATATGCAAGGAAACTGCCTTGCGGCTGGTTTACACCTGCTTTTTAAAAGGTGGAGAATTTTCACCGCAAAATAAAGGCACACTGTCACGGGAGGTTTTTGTACATACCGCGGAATACATAATTAGGCACACTTTACGCTTCCTCCCGTCTCTTTATGGGGAAACTCCCACTATCCCCTTCACCCTGCCGTGAACGCATATGCATGACACGGAAAATTGAATCTTTTCGCCAGCTTCTGCACGTGCTCACTTGTTTGCATTTCCATTTGGGACGGCAGGTATGCTGCATCACCAGCTGGTTCTGCTCTTGTTGACCCCTCCCCTTGACGATGGTTGCCTAGTGCCACTACTGGAGCCCAGCCCCAGGGCGGGCGTACAGCCAGCCTGCCAGATGTGCGGCCTTCTCCACGCTTTCTGTAATCCAAGCAGAAACACAAACTTCACGTACATGCACGTATACATATGACTAAACGCTAACTTGCTGTGTATGACTTTGCGTACACTCTCCTTCTGGAATATACTGAAGAACGAGAACAAGAGATTTCTTGCAGACCTCTTTGTTTTCCATCCAAACCTAAGAGTGACCTTGTAGCGGCCCCAGTGGAAAGCAGTCTCTTTAAGGACCCTGCTATTAGCGGCTTTGTGGGGCAGAGTGGCGACATGTTAATGACACACAGACACAGAAGAGGCTACAGACCCCTGCACCCTCCTCCACCGAGAATCCAGTTGACTGCAGGGAATGTGGACTCTTAAAGATACAAGTTGACAGCAACCACAACAGGATGGTTTGGATTTGTATTGGCATTGAGATTAAATGAAATATTGTTCATACTGTTACTTCATGAACGTGTGTAGCATTTTAGTATAGTAATTTCTCACATTATTTGACATCAATAGGGAACATCTTTCAAAAGATTGGCAATCTGTATGCTGCTTATGTTGCCTTTTTATAGTGTGTACCATTGAATCAGATTTGGAGGTAATGGTACGGTAAATATGATAGCCTGCAGCCGTGTGTGTGTGTGTGTGTGTGTGTGTGTGTGTGTGTGTGTGTGTGTCCAACTTACCTTTTGAAGCAGTCTGAAAAATTGTGAGTAAAGTATGCCTGAGTAAGCAGGAAGAGTAGTCACTAAGTCTTTCTGTTAAAACTATAACTAGTGAAATGGATTTGGGGTTATTGGATAAACCTAATGCCCAATGAGGTTGCATCATCAAGCTAATAAGTCACCATTTACGACTTTTTCAGTGTACTGCAGTTATATTAACATACTACTTCGCTTCAGCTTTCCTTGAGAGTGGCAGAACTGCTTAGAAAATGAGTCACAACTTCTGTAAATACAACAAACGTAAGTTAATAGATCCAATGTTCTTTAGTAACAAGATAATGTGGTCGTGGTGAGGCCAAAAGTCATGATGATGTGGACAACGGGCAATCCTTCTGGACTGCCTCCTTGTAAAAAACAAGGCTTAATGGGTTCGTGGCCGCACATGCACTAACCCCTACTCGCACATCACTTAGGTCAATGGGGCACCACATCTTCAACTCTGATAAGAGAACCACTGCTGCCCAATGATCCATTTATGACTGTCCAGGTCAAGATTGACAAATAGCTGTCATCCAACCGTATCATTGTTTCATGGCACCAGAGACAGTTCAAAGAACCAAGTTTAGAAGATTTAAAGTGGGGACCATCAAGCTTGTTAATGAGGCCTATCTGGAGTAGCGTCTGGCAAATAGCCAGCACGGCCACTGGCGAGAAAATGACACAGTGGGAAAAGAGTTTAAGAAAGCAACCAGATACCTTTTAATGCCCTCAGATTTGAATAACTGTATTTTTGAAGTAAATATTTCCAACATGCTCTTCCTGTAAAACTGAACATGACAGGACATTGACAGTAGAAACAATGGTAGCGCTCAACAGACACACAGACCATGGCCAAACCTCTCCAATTTCACCGAAATCTGTGTGTTCGTTCACAGGCCATGAGCGGTAAAATGTAAACTGAGTGCTTTGTGATGAGTTACAGGGCCCTCCGTTGTCATAGCAACTTGCCAACGTTGCAGCAGCTACTCATAAATATAGCCAAAAAGCAATGAAGGGAAAAATTCCATCATTTGTACTGCTAGTTAATGCCGGCTATCACAATGTTATTCCAATTAAATTGATTTGTCTGCATTAATTTACAATGTGTAATATATTGATTTAGACATGACATTTGTTTAAAAGCTACCTTAATGGTGCACAAACTGTATACTTTTAAACCATTTGTCCAGGGTTGGCTGCACACTTGACAGATTGACACTGGGATTAAATATTTGCTTAGTTGAAAGAATTAACCAAGTCATTGCTTGAAAGCAAATTATACGGATAATAAAAGCTTATATGCATATATGCACCCGCTCGATACTGTCGGTGTATCCCACCCTGGGTGGCCTATAGCTTCAGTATCACTTTCCATTAGAAACTCTGGTATTGCAAGTGCTTTGCTAGGCTAACATCAAAGGCTTCCATTACCCAGCTGGCGTTTGGCTCGCCGCTCTTCAGACTGGCACGGGCCGAGCTTGAACTTCAGAAGCTCTGGCCTCGCTTTCACAAAGAAAGCAATGATGTCAAGATTTCTGGACACATTGCAACATCACACCACTTTGAGGCTTGAGAGGAGCTAAAAGCTCTGCTGAAATTTGGAGACGAAGGTGTGATCATAAATCAGAATTCCCTCACACTCTCACTCCTCGCTTTCTTCTGCCCCTTTCTCTCTCCTCCAGTCTCCCGGCCTCGCTCGGCCAGAGACGGCACATTTTAAAGCCATTAGCGATCGGCCTGCCAGCTTTACATCAGCAGAAAACCATAAATTGTTTTATTGGATGAAGTTTGTGCAAAGTGATGAGCTCAGCGTTACAGATTCCCGGTATACCACCAGCTTACAGTGTGTGAAAGTGTGCTTCTTGTCAAATATTTAAGAAAAAAAAACAAAATTTAATTTTCCAAGGTTTTTGACTTTTGCATGATGTCCCGTGTGCATTTGTCACGCTTGTCTCCAGATCAGTGTCAGTAGGCAAGGAGCTTTATAGCATTTAAATTGAATTTTCTGTACAAATATTTGACTTCTCATTTATGAGCTTGCAAGAGGCCATCCATTTTTTTTCTTCAAGTATGTGGTTAGTAAGCATGAATTTCACCAGCGTTTTCAGTAAATGTTTGTTGATGCACTGTAGCTACCTCCTGTGTAAAAACTGCTGATTTATGGCATCTGAGCTGCACCTCTCCCCTTCTGCAGGCTGTGTCTGTATTCTCTCTGGAATTGGTCAAAGAAGGAGCATCTTGTGTGAAGTTGTTGACATTCGTACCCATCTTCCACCCTAGCCCCTCCAAGTCACACAGCTGTGTGCAGTGCAAATACTCTGGGCCCCCTTGGATTGCGTTGCCAGGGTAACCAAGACCACAACCAGGTATACCCACCGACTGTCCTGCTTTCCGTTAGTCCGCGGCCCCTCTCGATGAGTCAGGCGCTCCGTAAACGATGCCTCCTGGACGTCGCCATATGAACATTTGTTCTCCAATAATGTCGTTGCCAATGAAGAAGGGGGTGTCAAGGTTTTTACAAAACCAATCGTGCAGGGGAGGATGTGCATGGTCACAGAGGGGGATTTTGGGGGTTTGGGTTGGCAGCGCAACTCACACGTTTGACAGGGTTTCATAGCATGTGTTAGTGTTTTCCCTTGTTGCCTTGGAAATGGGATTCTTTAAAGATGGGAAAGCCCCAGATCCTTGCCCACCCCGTCAATATACACACACACACCACGTGTCCACCTCTCTGTGGAATAACATTTTGGTGCGTCAGCAGGATTTCGGTCTCAAGGAAGAAATGTTGTCTCGGAGGACAGGTGCGTCACACCTGTATGGCCTGCAGTGTGTGTGTGTGTGTGTGTGTGTGTGTGTATACAGCAAATATTCTTTCCATATTCCTTTTCACCCCCACTGCAGACCCTGCAGTCAGTGGCCACTTTTCCGTTATAAGAGTATGAAAACCAGTGAGGGTAGTGGGTGTGAACTGGAATATAGTCATTAGAGGACTGTAAGTACACCATTCATAACTGTGGAAGAATGTACACTGAGAGATGGAAAAGTTTACAATTAATTACGCTCAATATAGCAAAACTAATATCAATGCTCAAATTCAAACCATTACAACAAAGAATAGAATAGAATGCCTTTTATTGTCTTTATACACAAGTACACAGTACCTGTGCAATGAAATTGGAGCAATCCCTCTTCAGTGTTGACACAAGAATAAGAACTATAAGATAACAATATAAAATATAAAGTGTAGGTAGTGCAGAGAAAGAAGAAGGGGGTGGGGGGGTGGGGGGGGCTGGTGCAGAGTCCTGAGTCCGGAGAGCAACTGTATACATATATAAAATAGCTTTGAATATTTGTGTGAAAGTAGATAAGAATAAATAAATATTGCACAGTAATAAAATGGATAAGTACTAAATAATAAATAAATATTACACAGAAATGGAATGGTTAATATGTTAAATATTGCACTGTATGAAATTGCACAGATTCCAGTGTCATTTGAGGTATTTTATAACATACATACAGTATACTTGACCTTTACAGTGAGACTATGTAATCTTTGAAAGAGGAGCTACCTGTCTTCCTCTTACAAATAAAAAGTTCAATTCATAAGCAGTTAAACATACCATTGATAAATTCAATACTCTCAGGGATTTGCAGCTATAGCCTTATTTGGTCTAGAATGATTAGCTTATGGTGGCTAATGTTAGCTAGATATTGCTGATCCTGCTCAATCAGTTTGCTGACTTAATGACTCTTTATTTGTTCTCCTGCTGGGCTATATTTCAGATGATCTTGTAATTTCTTGTAACCATAGTTGCAGCAACTCACATGTCTCTGTACCTGGCTTTTAAAGTAACCTTGAATTGGGCTTGTTAACGTTTTTACGACTATTCATGGATTTTGAAGACCGGATCAGAATTTCAGCTGGATGGCAAATCCAATCCTTCACTTTTACATGGACTTTCACTTATGTCCAATTAAGGCTTTACATCTGGACCTACAGCTGTATTGACTTCTCCCTTCTTCTGGAGTGTGTTCACATAGCTGATTTGCATCATTTTAAAATAAGTAGGTGGGCAAAGGTGTGTGTTGGGGTGGATTTCTGCCATTCAGGGTGGAGATTCAAGCCTGTTCTACCACTCATCCTTCCAGAACTTCATCCAAGAAATACAAACTAAGCTGCACTTAAGAGACTCCATGAAACACATTATTCTTATGCCGAGACGATGTCTATTTCAAGGCAAATTCATAAAATATGAATACTATGGGAGCATTAAATCTGCCCCAAGTGGCTTCTTAGGAATTCTCTTTTAGTGTTATTGCTAAGGTGTGGAGCAGAACTGCAACCATAAATCAGTTTTCCTTCTTATTTTGCGACTACAACAGTTCAATCATTTAATTCAATAACCGGTAATGGCCTCTTGAAAGAAAGTTATTTGCATTGGTATGTCACATTACAAGAGTACAGTATTCCTTTTGGACACTGAAAAAGGCAGTGTTTCCTGGGTTCAGCAAGACGTGATCCCATCCTTCTAGGGCATGCAGCTATAGAGAGATGTTCTTTTTTAAAATCAAAACATGTTTGTGTGCTGGGATGGACGCATACGGAGGGAGGGAGGGAGGGAGTGTGGGGGTAATGAATCAGCTGAGGTTTATGAGAAGCATACGTACAGTCTGGAGCAGGAAGGGAATATCTCTGATCTGTTCATCAATAAATGTTTACATCTCCCTCCACTCCACAGACGACACGTGTAGCCCCTCTGCATTTCATAATTGTGCTTCACACACACACACACACACACACACACACATGGGTTGTTGTTCAGGAGGGGGCTGTCGGATGCCTGGGAGTGATAACATGATTACTTAATCAGAACATGATCAGGCTGTACTTGTACTCACAAATAAAGCAGGAAGGTTGCAAATAGTTATACAAAAGGGTGAAGATTGTAGGATAAATAAAGAGGAAAAGCGACAAAGAGGGATACAAGCTGTTTAGAGAATTTCAGAGAGACAGGGTGGGGGTGGATAACAAGGATGAAAAGGAGGGCAGAGCTCGGGGGGGAAGCAGACGTACAAGGAGCCATGTGGTGTTGAGTAAAAGCACATTACATACAGTACATTACATGTCCGAGAATACGGGCGCACAACTCACCCGAGACATAACAACCACCGGACATCAGACCCAGCAGCGCCAAAACACACATGACACATGAACACAACCACATGTTGAAATCAGACGTGGGGGAACAATGTGCAGCTCACCGTGAGAGATCCAGCTATGGTGGTTTACTGGGGTCAAGTTACCAGAAGATCAACCGCAACGTTCATGTTTGATTTGTTTTAACGGTTAGTCATAATCTCACACGCCTGTAAACGATCACATCGCAACGAGGAGACATTAGCTGACGTCAGCAGCGTCATTTGGTGACGTGGACCAGCGAAAGCTGCAGTTAGTCACACGGAGATTGATGGTGTTTTCTTTCCTCCGACAGTAATTAAAACAAGAAGTTTCCCGTTTTTTTTTTTTTTGGGGGGAAGCATCAAGGTTGTAGACATAATCTTGTTTTATGGTCCTGTTTGTGCAAGTCAGCGCAGTCTTAGAGGAACGATTCGGATGACGGGAAGGACTCCCCAACTAGAGAACAAATGTGTTACGCAAAGACTATGACATCAAATGGTGCTCATTTCTGAACAAAGTGTGCCAATTCACTCTGACAATGAGAGCACAAACGCACACATAACCACAGGACTGCGTGCCATCAAGGCCTCAACCCAACAGTAATGGCACGCTGCTCTCCTGCTGTTAGTGTTTTTTAAAGGCGCTCAGTGCCACTAGCTGTCAATGGTGCATTAAACAGGAACAGTTATCAGGGTTAAATCTGAAATTTGAAATGGAGTGGAAAAGAGTCCCTGTGAGGGGAGAGCATCAACGACAGGGAGAGGAGGAAATGGTGCTGGAAAGTTGTCTTTTACTTAAATATGATTATTTCATGTGAAAGGCTGGTGCAGAGAGCATACATGTGTCTTATTTGTCACAGAATTATAAAAAAATATATAGAGCCACAAATTTATCATTGTTTGGATACAACGCTAAACTGAAAAGGTAGTTTTTAAAGGTTTTGAGGGATTGGTCGCAGTAAATGGGAAGTTACTGTTGCCATGTTCCTTTCTGTATAATAACTGATAGTGTTATGCAATATGCTTACCTCATACTGTATTTTTATAGTATTTATTTGCTATTAGGGTGTATTTGCGGTATTTAAAGTGCTATAGGTTGATCAACCTCTTAATAATCAGTCTCTTTCACAGATTTTTACGGCTTTTAGAAATGCCTGTGAAGCCTTGTAACATTTTCATTGTTGCATTTATTAATGGTAGAGTGTGTTTAATCTAGCATGAAGACTTAATGCAGATGTAGGATTATGTGGGGGAAATGTGTCGTAATTCTCACAATCTCCACTTCATCTCAAGGCAAACATTAGCTCTCCGACCATACATTTTCTCTTAAATCAGGTTCCGTACACGTGAAGCTGCTAAGTAAGGGACTCTGGTCACTGGTCAGGTAACATAGCAGCAATTTACACTATAGCTGAAGGACAAATACCTACAGTTTGAAACATGGTCTGATATCACATGTGAGATGTCTTAACACCAGAAATTCCCCTCTGATTGAAGTGACTCCTGAAAATGATTCTGATTAAGTTGTATTTAACAGATGGCTTTAGCTATTAACAAATAACAGTCTGTGTAATCTGTGGTTCAACACTGCTGCCGCTTGTAGGGCTCCAATATACTTCATAAGTACAGATTGGGTGTGTTCTCAAAGGAAGCTGAAAATGCAGCTGGGCATAGTTCATATATTTCCTGTATAGATGCATACGTTAGTTATTGAGTTATTCTATCAGAGCCTACACCATTATAAAAACTACTTGACAAACATTGCTGTATAATTGTAGGGTTCCCACTTTAATCACGTACCTCCTCTGAGCTATTCATGTCAGTGCTGCACAGCAGAATCCAAGACAACAGCACCATGGCCCTCCTTCACCCCATGCTAATACTTCAACAAGTTCTTACTGGAGGCAAGAGTACACTGCAACAATCAAACTCCAATGTCGGTCTCTCTTGGGCTCACTCACCCACCATATTGCCTTTGAGAACACATCCACATTTCTTCTCATCATATAGGCAAGGCAGCTTTATTTGTATAGCACATTTTAGCAACATGGCAATTCAAAGTGCTTTACATAAAAAGATTCAAATAAGTTACATTGCAGTATAAGAAATTAAAGAGCCGTTAAAACAGTTAAACATAAAAGCAGATAAAATAGCAGATGTTAGGCTGCTAGTATGGGACAGTGTATAAGCCGCTGCCCCACACACGTTTTTACCATCTCATCCATCCATCCACCACGGGCCCTGCAGGGTCATGTGACTGTACTCTGGTTACCCATAACCAAGAGTGGAAGTTCTTCTCTTTACACTACAATATAGTCGTAACTATAAGGCTTAGTTTAATCACGGCTGCAAAATCCATACCAGCTCCAACTATTTCTTGTAGATTTTACCATAAAATTAATATTCACAGAGATAATAGGGCAAGCCAGCTCTCATGCCAAGTATCTTAACTTTTATTCAACCTGTTCACATCTTGCGTCATCTACATTATCTCAAATAACCGGAATGCTTAGGCTCTGGATGATAGACTGGTAATTCACTGACTGGTGTTCTTAGGAAAATGGAAGCCAAAGCACGCACAACAACACACACACACACACACACACACAGTAATCATTATAAGAGCTGAAATCCTTAATGCCAAAAACAAATCACACATCCTACCAGCCAACAATGGGGTAGATTTGGCTCCAGTCTTTGATTTTGATTTATTTAATTGCATTAAGAATGCCTTATATAGGAAAAGACATCCAATACAATTGAGGATAAAAACACAAAGTCCACGACTTATTTCCATTGTGGATCTCTATGTCACCCAAAATGAATAACATGTATTCAAGTGAAGTGAAATGTAAGTGATTTGATCTGTTGATGGAAAAACTGACACACCTCATTGGTCCGGTCAAGGATTTATGTCATCATGATGTGGTGTCCAAAAACCCCTGCTATATTCTGAAAAGTCCCTGCTATTAGATGGATTTTCTTGTGAACAACTTGGTTTCGTTCTTATAAAAAATCCACGTTGTGTAAGTCCAGAATTCCAAATGTGACACCATTCATGCAGAGATGCAGCATGGATTATGACACTATGCAAATTTTTACAATCAACACATCCATTTTTATGACCTACAGTGAGCTAAATATAATGTTCCGAATTATTGCTTTTGAATGATGATTCTATCAACAACACATTTTCATGCGTCTTATTTCATCATTACCTGTGAAATCCAGATTTCACCAGTTTTTCTCTCTGTCTCGCTACCATTTTCTTTGATATGCTGAGGGGTATTTGACAGCAGGTCGACAGGGTCGGCTTCAGACGCGGTCAGGGTGGCTCAGAGGGTCGTGATGATGTCCGTATAGACTTCCCAGCACTCAAGGAGGCAGTGTGGCGCCACGTTCAAAGTGCTCGCTTGTTGGTGTGGAATGTTGGGCGGGCGAGATGCGTCCGTTTGAAGTGTGTGTGTTTCACTCGAGTAAAAATAGCTGTTGCAGTCCAGGTGGGCGTGTCCGTTTGACACCACAGTGGCCTGGGTTATGAGCACACTGGCCAGACATACCAACCTTGCAGCCAGGCTCACCAGCCAGCTCGCAAGAGGGCTCATGGGAAACAGTTTAGATACAGATGGCACGTCCAGGGCCCAGCTACCTGCTGGAGACGGTTAATAATCTCACACACATCTGCTGATATCACTTTTCATAAGAGTGCAAAGTCAGTCAAATGCATCAAATTGGCTATTCAGTGCTAGCACATCTTTTTTTTTTTTTTTTAAATGAATGCCATTATTTCACTTTTCTAAGGATTACTTCTTACTGTTATGATTTATTGTTAATTTTTAATCTTGTATTTTACTTAACTTATTCTACTTTATTACATTATGTAAAATGAAGCACATCTGTGGAATCAAATAGTTTTTAGAGTTTTTAGAGATTAATATTGCTTTTTATTATCAATACATTTATAAGAAATACATTTAATTGTGTGCTAGTAGTACTAGTAGTAGTAGTAGTAGTACACAAATGCACATATATATTTATACTTGTACCTACAGTATTTACCTGCATTTTATATCATGTGCATTGCACTATATACACTGAATTACGCACTAATAGGCTATTTTGCACTTACTGTATATATTTTGCACAATTCATGCATATGGTCTAAGGCACTATAAGAAATGGATGTAATGTATATCACTTTTGAATTTAATTTCCGCAATATTTTATTTGAAACTTCTTCTAACCTTACTTTTTTGTCTTTTCTTCCTACCTCGTTTGACTGCCTCTTGTGAATCTCTCCTCAGTAAAGTTCAGATCAATAAAATATTATTTTTTAACATCAGGAATGGCGCTCAGGTATGTAAGGTTGCACACAGGTACCATAAACTTAGAAGGAATCTAACCAAGAGGGGAGCAGTGAGGAGCTGATGGGAGAGGAGCAGCAGTGTTAGACAAACAGTAGCCTGGTATCCAGGTAACGTCAAAGGAAAGGGGCCGACGGGGACTGTGAGGCCCTGCTGTTTCGGGATCATTTCAAGTGGAACCCTTTGTTAAGGAAGGAAAGTTACCATGGGTAACTCACTCGTACCATGCATTATATTCCCATATACTGTGTTCATGCACGTCCACATAAACATGCATGAACATGTGTTCAAACGCACGTAACTACAAACCCCTCTGGTCATATCTAAGTGCCCCATTGAAAGTAAACACTCCACGTCGCTCAATTGGCAGATTGAAATTTAGCTTGGACAGCAGCTGCTTGAGCGGCGCCAACTTTAGCACTTTGTCATGAAAATTGTCAACATGGTTCAAAAAGAATACAAGAAGCAGCATTCTCTATCTGCCTCTTTTGCCGCTGGTTACACACACAGCAACTTCTGGGAAGAGGTGGACCTGGAGTGTAGGCTTTGTATGTTTAGTGCATAACGCGAACCAAGTATAGGCTAACTCAGAATGCAATCACATGCACATGGATACCCACATACACCTCAGTGTAACATGTTGGTATATGATGTCCTCTCCATGGGATTGGTTTTGATAAAATGAAATAACAGCCTCATCTTTGAAGTTGTACATGGAAAAAGTGGATGTTTTGTTGATGTGTAGTTTAAAAAGACTGAGTCTATAGCCATGCTAGTGGCTCTGTGAGGCCATGGCACAGTGGTGCTTTGAGCTAAATGCTAACTTCAGCATGCCAACATGCTCATAAGGCCTACGGTATGTATTTTATGCCACTGTTTGCCAGCTACAGGCTAGGAAAACAGTAAAAAGGTAAACCCTAATTTAAAAAGTCAGCAAATGGACTATGTAGTGGCAGTTACACAAACGGCGATAAAACCAGACCATGTAAGGCTGTAGCAGCTAGAAGTGTATTGACCTGAGCAAGGCTGTGTTTAGTTGCTTCTGAATTTATTATAACTTTTCATTTATAAGAAATTTCTTCTTTCAAAAGTTACATAACACTATTTAAACATGCTGATTTGAGAGAGAGAGAGAGAGAGATGCCGCAAAGGGCCACAGGTTGGAGTCGATCCCACAGCCACTGCATCAAGGAGTAAACATCTACACGTGTGTGCCTGCTCTACCAACTGAGCTAACCCGCCACATCTCTTCTTCTAATCATAAAGTGCCATTTATATTTTAAATATACTTTCAGAGTGAGCCTTTTACTACAGTGTTCATTACAGTACGTCTAATCCCTATACAGAGCATTTGTATGGACCAGCATTAATGGGAACACTGAGTCAGTGGCAGATTTTAAGCTTATCTTTACTGTAAAGTAAACATCACTTTGGCAGTAAACAGCTTGGCTGGACTCTCGGACAGAGCCGATCCAGAATTTACTCTTTGACCTCTGATTTGTGTGGTGGGACATGAATACATGACTTTTGTATGACTAGTTTTACTTTGAAAACAAATCATCAGTTTTCTTTGTCCCATAGATTTTGAAATGGCTTTCATTTAATGTTTTAAACGTAAATGTATTTACGTGCGTGCGTGCGTGCGTGCGTGTGTGCGTGCGTGCGTGCACTCAGAGAAAGCACTATAGAAAGCTTATCATTGTCTTCTAAGTAACTCCGACATTTCACAGAGCATCACCTGGTGCAATGACATCACAGCCTTGCTCTGTGTGTGTCTGTGTATACAACCCATCTGGGGTCAAAATGTCAAACAGGACTTCCTCGCTATACTGCGAAGTGCCATGTGGCCCAGTTGCCAAAAAACAGGTTCCAGTTTGCTTGGGTCAAGGGTTAGAGATCAAACATCTTGATTACATCGTCTCGAACAGATCTTCTACCACCTCCAAAATGCACATACACACAACATGTAGCAGTCTCCATGGGGACGGTGTGTCCGTGCACACACCGTACAATCGCACGTACTTTCCAAGTACCTTGTTAAAGCAGCAGTGCTACCCCATACTGCCAATGCTACCGCCATGGGCTATGAGGATGGGAAGGGGCCCGTCACCATAACAACGCCAGCACTTTTCCGCTAAGCATTCCAAAACATTCTGCCGAGATTCCTGCCACATTGCTCCCCACCCAATCAAAGAGAGGGAGAGATGACGGGGAAAAAGGCAAGAATAGGAAATATCTTCACTGGTTCATGTACCATGATCTTGGGCGTAATGGTGGAAAACACTGCAGTTTCGAAGATTTTACAGATTTTATTTTGAAATTCAGGCATTTATTATTCAACCTATAACATTTTTGTTTATATCTGGCCAACAGGGGTTAGGGTTAGAAAAGTTTTGAATTTGCCCACTTCAAAACAACAAAAATGCCACAAATTATACAAAAATGAATGAGCAGGAAGAGGAAAAAAGCACCAAATGGCTTATTAATCCCCTCCTACCTGAAGCTCATTTGTCAGTCTGTGATGAAAGCATGTCCAGTCAGAGAAGAGTTGAAAGGTCACGTGTCACAGCCCAAGGGTTAGGGGCTGCTGGGAAATGAAACGGGCTAAACCGCTGTCGGACATGCCAGTGCTACTACTCTTTACACATTCCTCACAAGCCACTTCCTGTCCGTCATGACAGACTTTGGGAATGTGGGTAAAGGTGTTGCTGTTTTCATGGCAACCGGGGTGAACGAATGTCAAAACACTGAAGTGTTTTCAGCTGTGGCTTTGTGTGAAATTCACACATTGGTTCAGCGAGACTTGTTTTTCTAAGTGCTGTCAGTTAACCGCGTTATTAACAGCGTTAGCGCAGACCCTTTTTAACAACGCGCACACTTGTTTGGGCTTGTGAGCCAGCCAAAGAGTAGTGACATTACGTTTTGAGTGGATGGCGAGCGCGAGACGCTGAAATGGACGCCAATAAAATTCTGAATGGAAAGTCGTGAGATAAAATAATGAAGACAAAATGACAAAAAGAAATCAAGGGACATTTAGAATAGATAAAAATGTGTGATTTAATTGCGAGTTATCTATGACATTAATGCGATTAATTGCAATTAAATATTTTAATCGTTTGACAGCACTCGTTTTTATTTCTCTGGATTCCAAAATCCTCTTGTGGTGTCTGTGGTAGCCTTTTACTTTATAATGGCTCAGCACGTTTGTGCCAGTTAAGCTGCTGTAATGGGGACCAACGTCCAAAATTGATGCTTTTTTTTTTTCTTTTTCGTAGAAATCTGTGGAAGACCGACTAGGGGAGCTCAGAACAGGCTCGTTTTGAGTGGCAGGAGATGAGAGGAGCGAGGAAGAAAAAGAGGGGCCACACGTTCATCAGTCTCAGCCTCCGTGATCACAGGGCCCCTGTGGCAGAGCCACTGAACAATGGCCCCAGTGTGTGCGCGTACATGTGTGCATCTTCTCCGATAAGGCAGCCTTACTCTGTCTCCTCTCCAGTTCTCCTCGTCTCCTCTCTTTTCTCATGCCTTCCTTTTTGCCGCTCCTTCCTCCTCTGTTCTCTTTGTCTCTGGTGCTCGGAGGCCTCTCCCGAGATGAAAGGGAGAGGAGATAAGGGCAGGTAAAAGAGCGCAGGAAGGATACAAAAAAACCCAGGAGCAAGCAAAGTGATAAGGAAACAATGAGGGCTTTGATTGCATTTGAGCTACTGGGTGCATGTATGCTTAGGCATGTAGGGCCCTGCGGATATGTACTGTATATAATCTTAAATGTTGTGAGCAGAAACCTACGTATAGCTGGATTGATGAATTGATAGATGGAGAACGGTGAATATATATAAAAGTGTGACATCCTGTTGACCCCTTATTCCCTCTTTTTTTATTAGCGCTCACTCATCCTTTTAAAGCCAGCGTTTCTGGAGCCAGTCATTACCTTGCACAAGAAGAATCACACACACACACACACACACACACACACATTAACTCACCTGTTTCCCCCATTTGGGGCTCTGCAGCCTTTTAGCTGCCCGAGCCTTCCTCTCCTGTCCCAGCTGGGTGTGGTTTTCCAATCTGTCCTGCTTTAGTCATTACAGACGCACCCAAAGTCAGGCCAAACATCCACCTGCTGTGTGTGTGTGTGTGTGTGTGTGTGTGTGTGTGTGTGTGTGTGTGTGTTTCCCAGAAGGGTCATTAAACTTTTATCTCATTCGAATATGAGTGAGAAAGGAGTGAGCGTGGGTGTTTGCATGTACGTGTATGAGAGGACGAATGCCTGGGATTCGTGAAGCTGCTGCTGCTCGCCAAAGGTTTGGGGAAAACTTTTATTTTGGAATTGAACATAACAAACAGCAGGAGGTTTGTCACAAAAGCTTTTCCTTGACCAATGATCGAATCCATGTGATGTGTACATCCCAAACTCAGGCTTGTATAAGAAGACAATGGCATCTCTATTTCGTGTGTGTGTGTGTGTGTGTGTGTGTGTGTGTGTGTGTGTGTGTGTGTGTGTGTGTGTGTGTGTGTGTGTGTGTTTACAGGTGAGATACACACACACACACTGCTAGACATTCCTGAGGATATGGAAGGAAAGTAGGCCTCAGGGTTAAAGCTGCCTCTGTAAGATGATGGGAATATACAGATTTTTGCAGATAGTATAAAGTGCTGATGTGGATATATACATAACATTATGGTTTATCATAATTTTGCATAAAAAGTTTTCCCTTTTACAAATAGTGCTGTCCAGTTTGACCCGTTCCACATCGACCTCTTGCTTTCTTTGTTGTGCTAAACGTTGACTTCAATAAACACACATCAGAGTGAGTGGTGAAAGCAAAGTGAAGCAAGGCCTCTGGACAAAATTCTCAGTGTTGGCTGCCCTACTTTTCATGCAGCGAGCTCCTTTTTGCCTCCTGGCGTTTGCTCCCCTGCACAGCAGCGTCCGTTGCCCTCAGATACAGCAGGGCACTGCAATCCGTCTAGCGGCCTGCAGGAGGCATCCTGAGCCAAGACAAGCTGCCTGTTGCTAATGGGTTTGTGTTTGGTGGCTGGGAGGCAGGTGGAGCTCTCTGCATGGAGGTCTGCTCTGTGGCTGAAGGAAGGGCTCTGTAACAGCAGTAGTTTGTAGCAAATTGTAGTAATAAATTGTATTTCCATTTGGGGATTTGCATTATTATGCATATATTCATGGCATGCGTTAATTTGTTCATCACATCTCAAATACAAGCTTTACAGCAACAATTATGAATTGAACTTCTAATCTACCTTGATTTCTAATGGTTTCCTATACTTTGCTTGAGTGGCCATGTTCCCCTGCTGTCTCCATTAACAATGCTCTCTCTTCTTTTGCTGTCATTGCTATCATATCTATCATTTCTGGTCATTCTCAGCCTGACTCTGGGCCATTCTTCCTTCCATCCTACCAAAGCCAGAGAGGTTTCCTGTGTGTACTGTTATCAGCGCCTCTTCCTCTCCTCCTATCTTCTGATATGTCTGCTTTTGCTCTCAACTTAACTTTCTGGAAGCTCTAAAGACACAAAACCTTCCAGATGTGAATTATATTATTTGTCTTATTAGTCACTTAATAAGAATAATAATGGATGGTATAATGAGTACATCTAAAGCATCTTTGTTTCTGCCCTGGTGTGACCTCCGGTCTGAGTCACATGAGGACATCTTGGCATTGAATCCCATTTTTTTGTCATTCTTCTTACAGACATAAATTCTCATGTGACAAACACTGCAAAGCTCTAACACTGCATTCACAGACTGCTCACATCACATGCAGGTCAATCCTTATATTGGGGGATAAACTTAAAAAATAAAAATATATCTGCAATTTCATACATGATTCATCTGCTGTCTTGTTTATACAAACGTTAAAGAAGAAAAGCAGCAATAGCATGCACTTCTTTCACTGTTTGTTCAAAATCTCTAAAAGTTACAGGCCAGGAAGACAAACTGATGGCAAAAATGGACTCCTTTTAAGTGTCTTGTTTGTTAAATTTATGCACTTTTATCACATGAAAGGGTGGCCCCTCGTGCAAAGCGCCCTTAGACGCACGCCACATGAAGTAATGTGTAAATATGTTTAAGCGGGTGACTGAGCCTGCTGATGAGCCGAGCATCAGACAAAGCCAACAAGCTCCCCACAAAATAGATCCTCCAGGATCTGCTGACAGCTGCAGCATGTGAAGGGTACGCTGTTTGCGAGACATACAGGCTCTCAGTGTGATTTATTTTGAAGAATGAAAGGGTTCATTGAGTGCTTTTGCATTAACAAAACTGTTGTCTTTGGACTCATCGGGGACAGAGGAAGAGGAGAAAGAAGATTAAAGAGAGGAAGTGAACAAATAAGTTTGGGGGCACAAACAGGGATTCTTAATCTTTTTGTGGAGTCATGCAAACAGAAGAGAAAGAGAGGTTTAATCTCACTTGTGACTGAACTCATTGGACTTCCTACTGACAGACTTCCACTCTGCAGATTTCGATGTACATTATCCATTATGCGTGCCAGTGCACAGCAGCTGGAATAAAGCAGGCTACATGTTGCAGGCATCAGATCAGAGGAACTTGAGTATAGTATTACAATCCTTGCTGATTCCAAATATGTGGTATGTCTGCCAAATGAGCAAGCAACATTTAACACCTATGTATTTTTATCTTGGCATGCTTACCTGATGGCCCAATGCACAGGCTTATCTGTTGTGGGACAGAACTGGTTAGAAATAGCCTGCACAGGGCTAACCGACAGATATTAAGAGAAGAAAAGGCTATTTCTTCCATGACTGGCCTATAGGGTGATCTCTCAACATATAACTATACAGAAACGATAATGAAGCTCTGAGGACGGGAACAAGGGAAGAAAGAAAAGGATATTACATACTTCGTTTGGTCCTTTTTATTTTTGACCTCCATCATCCACAAAACATCGGTCATCGGTCTACATTGGTCACAGCAGCCCATAGAGGAAGACCCATAATATTACGGTTTGTTTCTCGCCTACAATAGCCTTACAGAGTCATGAAAGCTCAGCATTGTGCATTGTGACGACTGTCAAGAGATGCCACTCCACTGAGAACACCACTAAGGCCTTCAGCATAATGCCGTGTCTCATAACCGTCTCACAGTTCATCACGGTGACGCAGCCTCGCAGCTTTGGAGCGGTTCGCTGTAGTAATGTAAGTGGCCCAACCATTCCTCACTCAAGTCATGCCACAGTCTCCCGTGTGACAGCCGGCTCTGGGTGTCCATTATCTCTTGGGGAACCGGGTGACGACAGCGTCTCTCTCTCTCCTTCCCCTCCCCAGGGGACCGGTGACATAATGGGAATCCCTGCCACGCCAAGGCAGGATGGCCCAAAAGCTGACAGCAGGGAGGGAGCAGAGGAAGATGACTCCCTCTTGGTTGTCATGGTGCTGGATATCACAGCATATTGTGTAGTTTAGCTGACATTTTCACTGCTTTGTCCTATCCTGATGTTACAGCTGTTCTCTTTGACAACATCTAATGATAAGAGACAAAATAAGGTGACTCTACTTTAGGCGCTGTGGACACATCTACTGCAAGCACATGGCAAACTTTGTCTGGGAGAAGTAAATATGCATTTTGAAGCAAGAAGCATCAATTTAGAGGCCGTAGTTGGGTATTTTTGTTTTGGACTGAGCGGTTAAAAGGTGTTGTCATTTCATTCATGCCTTTTTTTTTGCGACACACTTCATAGAAAGAGGAAGTGGAAATGTGAGTTTGGTCAATATGGAAGAGTAGTGCCACAGGCTAGTGACTTCTTATTGTGAAACCAATCACAACCACATCTCTTAATCTCTGCATGTTATATGGAAGATGGTGATCTTATTGTGAAGGGCATGTTAAAATACATACATACATACATACATACATACATACATATGGCATGTGAAGTCCTTCTGTTGCCAACAAACACATCTACCTATCCACAAGATATGACCCTCAGACATAAACATCCCTCCACACACACACTGAGTCAGAAGAGAGCAACAGTATGAGGAGTGGGCTGTGATGGCACAGCGAGCTACAGGTGTGAAAACAGGCAGTAAGAGAGTCAGCCGTGTGTGTGTGTCAAAATGCCAATATGAGTGAAGTGAGCCTAATAATGAAATAGAGATTTAAAAAAAACTATGTGCATGTAAATTCCCCGCATTGCGATTGACAGTTTGGCCTCCAGACAGGTCCCAAGTTCTACAGGTGCAAAGTTACAACTCTTCCTTCTTTCCCTTCCTTTCTCGCTCCCTCCATTTTGCCATCCCTTGTGCAGGGAAAACACAGTGGAGGGCAGCAGGGGCACAGTGCCAGATGGGTCAAGTCATACCAGCAGAAAGGCTCTGGATCAAAGAGCATGGGCTCCAGGAAAGGAAGTACACATGTGTGTTGGTGCTGTAACGCTCCTATGTTCTTGTTCTTATACTCTTTTTTTTTTTTCTGAGCCAAAAAGGAAACTTCAACATATCCCAAATTGTAATTTAAGGAGCCTACATCAGTTTTAAGAGCAAATGTGATACACCCTTTAGGGATACTATAATAATCAACGTAGTGTTTAGTACGTATTTTAGTTTTTATTAGTTTAGACAATAGTAATGTAGAAGGGGAAACAAAAAGGGCGGAACCAAAGTGCGGGGATCAGTACACCGCGGCGTTCAGGTGACGGACACCTTCCCCGTCTCCCAGACAGAGATTTGGCGACGAAGAAGGCGGTTCATTCACTCACTCAGTGTCTTCATAATTCTATTTTCCAGGTTGGTACTCGGTGGGAATTACTAAAACTGGGTGTTTTCTGAAGGGTGTACGGTGTACTGACGTTGTGGTGGGTTAGCTATGTAATTTATGGTGTGTAAAGCTGAGTTAAAGTGCCGCATTTATAGCCGCGGGAAAACGGGTTTTATGAACAATAGAGCTAGCGGTTAGCTAAAAGGTGTGCATTGTATGTGTGATGCTATTCCCACTTCCTGACAATAATTTATTCTGTGGTTATCCTGACAAAAGGTGGTATTTCCTAAAAGGTTGTGACGTTTGGCACTTAAAGGGGAGTTTCTCCTAGAAGTTAGTATGTATTTTATAGTAGTGTATTATATTATAATGTATTGTGAGTTGAGTAATTGTCCCTATGTGCATGTGTCGACTCTGAAGTCATTTCGTTTGTTTGCTGTTACAAAAAAAAAGGGTTTTATGACTTACCTTATGGAATTGGTATAATATGCAGATATATATATAGTTATATAGAGTAAAATGAGTTATTTTGATATTACTATTATAACGATACAGTGGTATTGATACTTAATTTGATAAGGATAAGACTATTTTCTGTCAAGAGTGTGGAGGGTTTTGCCCACTAAAAGTAGCATTAAGTTGCTTAAACTGAACTGAAACATGTTGCATTAGGGAAATGCTGTTGAGTATTGTTTTATATGAGAATTTGTAATAAAGACAGAGATTTGGCGACGAAGAAGGCGGTTCATTCACTCACTCAGTGTCTTCATAATTCTATTTTCCAGGGATTTTACCGGCGAGAGTTGAGTAGTGGACCCCAGTCAAAACTTATCATTTGTTACTCCAGTTACTCAACTTTTGAAACTCGTAACAAACTGTGGGGGCTCATCCGGGATCTCTCCTCATCACAACCATCAGGGGAGCAGATCCAGAGATACCAGAACCACGTGACCGAGGTGACAAGAAGCTGCGGTAGGCCAGTAGTCAACCAGTGGGTGTCCAAGGAGGGAGACCAAAGCGAAAAGGGATCTTCATCCTGCTTAGGAGCCGCACTGCTGATCCTGAGGCCAGCGTACGCTACTAACCAGAGGGCTACATGCTGAACCTGTGGTCATCACACACCAACATCAGGGGACCTCACCTGTGATCGAGAGGTCAACACGCATACACACACAACACTGACTAAGCCACTACACTGCTGATTTACTGAACTAATAGACTTCAAAGACTAGAACCAAACACCATGTCAGCAACTCGTAAGGAATTAGTTTGGAGCATCAAGAAACAACTGTTCAGACTCTCGAGCAATGACATCTACCACGTTGCAAAAGACATTGCCATCGACAGCAAACATGAGGGGGAGCTGAATCCGAATGATGAAGAAGGCTGCATGGAGTATGTTGTTTCTTATATGCAATCTGATACCTTACTAAAACTTGAGGATGAAGGTATGGGTCAGCTGTTGGTTTTAAATGATGTGATATGTAAAGTAATTAATGCTGATGCTGCTGTTAATTTTCCGGTGGGTATATTGAGTGATGGTAATGCACATGTTACACCTAGTCACAGCCCAACCACTACAATCCCAAACTCTGCATCGCAACCCCATTCTCACACTAACAGCACAGTGATGCCGACACAGTCCCACCCTAACACTCATACAAATACACCAACACAGTCTGTAGAAGAACTGAGACAAGTGTATGGAGAGCTGGGTGAGAAACTGCGCCAGCATGAATCTACAGCGATCCCACCACCCACAACCGACCCCCACCAGGGTGAACCAGCGTCACCTGGCATGCCACAGATGATCTCAGATAGACCAGTAGTACTGAAGGACCTCTCCTACCTGCAGCGCAGAGACTTCAAAGTACATGGTGGGCAAGTTGGAGACCAGAACTCTGATTTAAACTACAACAACATCAGCAAGCAAATCGACGAGGGAATCAAAGAGGGCTTTGCAGAAGCAGAGGTGGTCAGAGGAGTCTTAAGGATCATCAAACCAGGGGCCTTTAAGGAGATGCTTGTAAACAAAGATTCAATTACAGTATCTGAACTCAAAGGTTTCCTCAGATCTCACCTTGGAGAAAAGCAACAACCGAGATGTTTCAGGAGCTGATGTGCGCCAGGCAATCAGACCAAGAATCACCACAACAGTTTCTCTACCGCATGATTGGGCTCAAGCAGAAACTCCTTTTCCAGTCCCGACAGACCAATACAGACATTGCATATGATCCCAAGACAATTCAGGAGGTGTTTCTCCATACTATCTATCAGGGTTTGGGGACAAAACATGCTGACCTCCGGCAGAGACTGAGGCCCCTAATCTTAAACAGTCAAGTCACGGATGAGGAAATCCTTCGCCAGGTTATGCAAATAATAAGCGATGAGCATGAGCACCAGCGCAGATTGGGCCAAATTCCCCGGCAAAAGGCCACACAAGCACACAGCGCCAAGGTTGAGACAGGAGATGGTAACAACAATAATAAGTCACGAGATACAGCATCAGACAATGAAAATCGTCAGACAATGCAACAGCTCACTTCTCAGGTGGAGACTCTGACACACATGGTGGCTTCTTTGATTGAGCAACGGACAGCAAACACCCAGGTGCCCTACTCTCTAACTATGCCAGCCCACATTCAGTCAATCCCCCCCTTCCAGTCGATTCCCAGCAGACCCGCCCAATCCCAGCTGAGACAACTTACAGTCCCAGCGAGAGGAAGGACATTTCGTTGTCAGAAATGTACCGAACAGAATGCACAGGAGTGTAACCATTGCTTCGTATGTGGAGAGGCAGGACACAGAGCAGTGGGATGTCTGCAGAGAGTCAAGGTGCAGGGAAACGGGGCTCGGTCTTTGTGGAGGGACGCCCAGAGACCGGTGAGCAGCTCCAGTCCCAAACAATAACAAGTAACAAACAAACAACAAGACACCCCAAGCAAAACAAGCAACAAAAGTCACATGTGCTGACCAGTCAGAGCAACCTCACCTGTAAGGCACCCTTAATTGGGAAGAAAAGTCTACTGAAATGTTTGATTGGAGGGTACCCAGCTACAGTTCTGTTTGATTCAGGCTCGCAGGTGAGCATAATTGACCAACAATGGACTGACACTCACATTCCTAATCACATAGTGAGACCTCTTTCTGAGCTTCTAGAGGAAGAACTTGGCGTCTATGCAGTCACTGGCCATGCCGTTCCATACAGTGGATGGGTTGAGCTTACGGTCAATCTTGCGGGTAATGAAGACCCCAACCTCACCATACAGACCCCTTTCCTAGTAAGCCCGTTGCCACTGCCTCAGCCCCTTCTAGGAGCCAATGTACTCCAGGAGATCATCAACAGGAAAGAGTCCTCGGGTGATGCAGTCGCAACAGTTGTCAGTCTTCTTCGCAGTGCATTTGGAATAGAGGAGGAACAGGTAGAGGCCATTGTGAATTTCATCCAGGTACCTCCTAGAACGTACTCTGATCCAGCCACTGTAAGAGTGGGCCAAGACCATACTATCATTCCCCCTGGCAGGACAGCTCATGTATGGTGTAGGGTACCTCCAAACTTTGATGTCTCTGACCCCGTCGTCCTTTACGAACCAGCTGAGGGAGGCGTTGTCTTAGGGCAGTTGAGTGTAGGGGAAGGCCTCTTGGAAATCAATAACAGCCGACGGCCCTATGTTAAGGTGCCCATCTCCAATCACTCAAAGTATGAGGTCACCCTGCCTAGGAGAACCCCCCTAGGAACCATCCAACATGTTCTCAAGGTCCTCGAGACCGACGCGCCAGAGTCACACAATGCTGATACCACATCAAGAAAGACATCAGTAGAGACTAATGGTGTTGTTTCTCCCAGTACTTCTCCATCTGAGTCCTGGCTTCCTCCTGTTGATATCAGTCACCTCAGCCCTGAACAACAACAGACGGTAAAGGAAGTGCTCCACGAGGAATGTGGCGCATTTGCCCGTAACAGTAACGACATAGGGTGCATCCCCTCCCTACAGATGGAGATCAGGACTAAGGATGACATCCCAGTTCAGAGGGCCTACGCATCCATCCCAAAACCACTCTACAGGGAAGTTAAGGAATACATCCAGGAGCTGTTGGTTAAAGGGTGGATAGTAAAGTCCCAGTCCCCTTATGCAGCCCCTGTCATCTGTGTGAGAAAGAAAGATGGGTCCTTACGCCTGTGTGTTGACTACCGGCTCCTCAACAACAAAACCGTGCCGGACCGTCACCCCCTTCCCAGAATTCAGGACCTCACTGACTCCCTGGGAGGATATGCCTGGTTCTCGATCCTTGATCAGGGGAAAGCCTATCATCAGGGCTTTATAGCTGAAGGATCGAGGCACCTGACCGCATTCATAACTCCATGGGGGCTCTATGAGTGGGTCCGAATACCCTTTGGGTTATCAAACGCCCCAGCGGCCTTTCAAAGGAGCATGGAAGGTATGCTTGACACGTTGAGAGATGAGTGTTGCATTCCCTACCTTGACGACGTGCTGTGCTTCTCCAGGTCCTTTGAGGAGCATGTGCAGGTGATACGCAGAGTCCTCCAAGCATTGCAGCACCATGGGGTAAAGCTGAAGCCAGAGAAATGTGAGCTCTTCCGCAAGGAGGTCCGATATGTCGGCAGGTTGGTGTCAGCGGAAGGAGTTAAAATGGACCCCAAAGACCTTGAAGCAGTGCGGGCACTGAAAGACAAGACGCCACAGACAGTTGGGGATGTCAGACAGCTGCTTGGGTTCCTGAGTTATTATCGGACATACGTGCAGGACTTCTCACGGATAGCCAAGCCCCTGTACGACCTGCTCCAGTCAAAGTCCAACACCACTGTGTCCAAACCGTCACGAGGAAAGACAAAATGCAATCAACAGTCCTCCCGTACTCCTGTAGAATGGAATATACAGCACCACCAGATCCTTGGACAGCTTGTGGACCGGCTGCTCAAACCCCGTGCTGGCATATCCCGATTTCAATCAGCCCTTTACACTCCACACCGACGCCTCACAAAAGGGTCTTGGTGCAGTTCTTTGCCAGAACCAGGATGGGAAGATGAGAGTGATCGGATACGGATCACGTACACTGACACCAGCGGAACAAAATTATCACTTACACAGCGGAAAACTTGAATTCCTTGCATTGAAGTGGGCGGTATGTGAAAAGTTCCGTGACTACCTGTTCTATGCCCCGCATTTCACAGTCTTCACGGATAACAACCCCCTCACATACATTCTGAGTACTGCCAAACTCAACGCAGTGGGACACCGGTGGGTGGGGCAGCTGGCCGATTTCCACTTTGACATCAAATACCGGCCAGGTAAAACCAACATCGATGCTGACACCTTGTCACGCTGGCCCCTGGACATCGACACCTTCATGGCTGAGTGTTCAGAGGAGTTATCGGAGGAGGCAGTATGTGCTGTATGGGAAGGAAGCCGGAGGGCACAACATGGAGATGTGGCTTGGGTGGCAGCTCTCAACTTGACATCCCACAGCCAACCCCAAGTTGAGCCTCTGCAGGAAGTCAGTCATGATGAGCTTGTAAGAGAACAAAGGAAAGACCTAGCTATTGGGAAAGTGTTGGAGTTGAAGGAAAACAACACACCACTAACAGAGGATGACAAAGAGAGAATGGACACACACACAAGGCGGCTGTTGAGAGAGTGGGGCCGACTACACATAGAGGATGGTCTTCTCTACAGGAAGAGTGCAGGTCGACAACAACTGCTCCTGCCCGCCACCTACAAACAAACAGTTCTCACCCAGCTGCATAATAACATGTGTCATGTTGGCGTTGAAAAAGTTCTGAACCTAGCAAGGGAGAGGTTCTACTGGCCTTTCATGAAAAGAGAGATAGAGGAGTATGTGACCAGAAAGTGTTCTTGCATTAAACAGAAAAAGCCTGCCACACATGAAAGAGCGCCAATGGGAAGTATCACATCAAATTCACCCCTTGAGCTGGTGTGCATCGACTTCCTTCATCTGGAGGCCTGCAGGGGTGGATATGAGTATATCCTGGTGGTGGTTGATCACTTCACCAGATTCGCGCAAGCATACCCCACCAGGAACAAGGCTGGCAAGACGGCTGCTGACAGACTTTTCAATGATTTCATACCCAGATTTGGATATCCGGCCAAGCTACACCACGACCAGGGTCGGGAGTTTGAGAATGAACTCTTCAAAACACTCAGGCAATTAGCTGGTGTGGCCCACTCGAGAACCTCTCCTTATCACCCCCAGGGCAATCCTGCAGAGAGGCTCAACCGCACGCTCTTACAGATGCTCCGCACCTTGGGAGAGAAAGAGAAGGAGAGTTGGAAGGACCATCTGCCTCACGTACTCCAGGCATATAATTGTACAAGGCATGAGGCCACAGGGTTCTCCCCGTACTATCTGTTATATGGTCGACATCCTCGCCTACCTGTGGACATCCTCTTTGGTCTCATTACAGGAGAGGGTGCGGAAACCAATGGACAGAAAGGATATGCTGAAAAATGGGCAGGAAAAATGGTTGAGGCATATCGAATAGCAGAAGCAAACAGCCGACAGTCAAGCTCCAAAGGAAAGACGTATTACGATAAAAAGAGCAAAGGTGTGATTCTTCAGATTGGGGACAGAGTTCTGGTACGTAATCTCAGTGAACGAGGGGGGCCTGGGAAGCTCAGACCGTACTGGGAGAAGCTTATCTACATCGTGAGGGAACAGGTTGGAGATAATCCTGTCTACAAAGTAAGCCCAGAGGCAGGAGGCCGACCAGTTCGTACTCTACACAGAAACCTCCTATTGCAAGTCAACGACCTACCTGTAGAGTCTCCTCAGGACCCAATCACCAACACAGCTGAGTCACGGAAGAGAAAGAAGAGAACTTCAGACATCCCGAAACCCACACGTGAGACACAGAGCCCAGATGTCAGTGACTCCGAGGAAGAGGAAAGTGTGCCTCGTTACTGGTTACGGATACCGATGGAGAAACCAAGAGCTGAATGTCGCTTACCTGAGTTGCATGCTACGCCTGCCTTCCAACACAATGAGACTCACCTGGAAGGAACGATTCATGCAGAACCTGAACAGGACAGGGAGAGTATTAGAAATGAGGAACAAGTGACATCCAGTGGGGATGAACAGGGCATGGAGCAGCCTCAATCTGTAACCGTTCAAGAGGGACCACATGCTGTCCACCAGGAGAACAATGTCCCGATGCCACAACCTGAGCATCAGATCCCACTGAGACAGTCCACGAGAGAAAGACGGCCAGGTTATGTGTTTACTTACCCATCCCTGGGCCAACCAGCCTATCAACCGAGACCCACTGTGAGTGCAGTTGGAATCCAGCCAGTACAGTGTACCTATCAGTGTCATTGTACACCATACTTCCACCACTTCCAACCCCCATCTATTGTCCCATACCCTTACTTCCCTGTTGTGTATCCAGCTCACTGAGGATGAGACGCCATGAAAGACAATTACATACATTTCATACTCACCTGTTGAGTTACCAATACATCAGACATTTCATACCTATCGAAGCACACATACCCTATACACTTTAAGTTTACCTGTTGGAACAGAGACATTGCACATTGTACGCCCACCAGAGGAGATCTGGGACATACATTTTTATAGGGCATATAGGGTAAATAAACTAATTGAGAGTTTGAATGTGTTTTGGAAAAAAAAATGTGAATGTTAGAGTGAAATTGTTCAAGATATCTTGTGTCAGGAGCCACTTTTATTTGTTGGGGAGTGTGTGATACACCCTTTAGGGATACTATAATAATCAACGTAGTGTTTAGTACGTATTTTAGTTTTTATTAGTTTAGACAATAGTAATGTAGAAGGGGAAACAAAAAGGGCGGAACCAAAGTGCGGGGATCAGTACACCGCGGCGTTCAGGTGACGGACACCTTCCCGTCTCCCAGACAGAGATTTGGCGACGAAGAAGGCGGTTCATTCACTCACTCAGTGTCTTCATAATTCTATTTTCCAGGTTGGTACTCGGTGGGAATTACTAAAACTGGGTGTTTTCTGAAGGGTGTACGGTGTACTGACGTTGTGGTGGGTTAGCTATGTAATTTATGGTGTGTAAAGCTGAGTTAAAGTGCCGCATTTATAGCCGCGGGAAAACGGGTTTTATGAACAATAGAGCTAGCGGTTAGCTAAAGGTGTGCATTGTATGTGTGATGCTATTCCCACTTCCTGACAATAATTTATTCTGTGGTTATCCTGACAAAAGGTGGTATTTCCTAAAAGGTTGTGACGTTTGGCACTTAAAGGGGAGTTTCTCCTAGAAGTTAGTATGTATTTTATAGTAGTGTATTATATTATAATGTATTGTGAGTTGAGTAATTGTCCCTATGTGCATGTGTCGACTCTGAAGTCATTTCGTTTGTTTGCTGTTACAAAAAAAAAGGGTTTTATGACTTACCTTATGGAATTGGTATAATATGCAGATATATATATAGTTATATAGAGTAAAATGAGTTATTTTGATATTACTATTATAACGATACAGTGGTATTGATACTTAATTTGATAAGGATAAGACTATTTTCTGTCAAGAGTGTGGAGGGTTTTGCCCACTAAAAGTAGCATTAAGTTGCTTAAACTGAACTGAAACATGTTGCATTAGGGAAATGCTGTTGAGTATTGTTTTATATGAGAATTTGTAATAAAGACAGAGATTTGGCGACGAAGAAGGCGGTTCATTCACTCACTCAGTGTCTTCATAATTCTATTTTCCAGGGATTTTACCGGCGAGAGTTGAGTAGTGGACCCCAGTCAAAACTTATCATTTGTTACTCCAGTTACTCAACTTTTGAAACTCGTAACACAAACATTGCCACTCTGGCTCACTGCACACTCATCGTATTTTCATTAGTCAATGTTAATGAATATCTCCTTATTCCAGACTGAGGCTTGATCCCGACTCCCGACTGATGACTGAGCAAAGTTCAGAGACTGGGCATTGCTCAAGTTGGATGATTTAACCGGTGTGAAATCAGTCAGCATGCTGATGAGGTTTTGTATGGTGCCATGTCTAGCCGCCTCATCATAGAAAATAAAAACTGTCTACGGAATCAGTATGTGGTTTGGTTACCTTTTTAGCTTAGCACAAAGACTGGAAATGGGTGGAGAAAAACTAGTCTGGCTTTTTTTAACGAAAATATCAGCTGGACTGTTTCTTTGCAGGGAGAAGTTATTTCCTGGAATCTTATCACCACCATGAAATTGCCAGAAAGACCACTTGTACTGTATATCAGGGCCTCAACTTGTTTTTGAAGTTGCCGATGACATTGTACGTGATCAGAACCCTTTTTACAAAGCATCTGTCTCTCCCTTGTACCTGACATTGTGCTTGACGACTATAGCAGTCCCACATGTCTGTTCTCCCTTCACGGCTCCCTCCTACCATTTTAGGCTTAAATCCGACATCTCTCCCCAAGTCCTCATGCTGTGACTCTCTACCAAAAAAAAAAAACTAACTGATAAGATACCTGAGGTTTCAGAATCCTAACTGAATAAGAACCCTAACAGTCATTTACAAAGCCTGTGCAGTTGACCTCCACCTTAATTAAAAGATGGGCGGACTTTTTCCTACAGGTCGATAGAAATACAGCCTTGGAGTCACCTCTTGGCCACCCCTGGCGGCTATCAATAAACGTCAAAGCATATCATCCCATTTTCTCTCTGCGTGACAGTCAAAAAACATGTCCGCTGCTGAATTCCTCAAGGTCTGTTAGCTCCAACCGAAGAGCCTGCTGTAACTTGATAAAGACACTAAATAGGTAAAATGATCTCCAAGGTATTTGCTTTTTCTGTGGCTGAAGATGTGGCAAACCAAAGCACTGCCGGATCTGCCTTGGGCATTATTTATTTTTTTTAGATTTTGTTTCACAACCATGTTACATGCACTTATTTACAACACAGCTGACGGCGCTGAGACATTCCTTATGAGTTGAGGCAGATTGTGTGGAAAAATAAGCATTATATACGTGTGATACAGTGGATTATGTGTGTTCATTTTGTAATGTAATTGGCATAATGCATCAAGCTCAACATATTAATAAAGGAGTCATGGAGTCAACAAAAGACTGAAAAGAACACTAAATAGCACGTATAACAGTAAGGGATAATTTTGGGATTCATGTGGAAATATGATTTTTTTTAAAATTATTATTACAAGAAGTCATAATGAGAAGTCATGAGGTTATGTTTTGAGAGTTGAAATCTTACAAGAAAAAGTTGGCATTCCGTGTCTATTTGAGAATAAATTTGATTATTTTGCATAAATGGTAATATTAAGCTTGCACCAAAATCAGAAACACATTCTTGAGATTGTGGTATGGTCTCATTCGCACAGCATCATGGGTGAAAATAAAATGTTTAAACCCATTTTTTATGATCGTTTGTGATATATTGTTGAAATTATTTGTGGCGGAGGTGGCACTCCATGCAGTCTGAGATTTTTAAAGATTCCTGTAACCAGCTTCACCCAAATCTGGCCTTAATCAGCAAGAAGAAGAATATTTGTATTAATAGTTATAAAAGGGGACCCCTTGCACAAAAAAATGTGGTGACCACAGTGTGACGCTATAGAGGAAGAACACAGGTGAATGAATCGACAAATAGCTGACGGAGGCCTGCATTCTTAGTATGGGATCCATTCCTTTCAAACTTACTGACTGAGAGCAATGTCCTGAATGTTTTTCCCTCATTCACATTCCTTTTCTCTCACTTTGCTGACACCTTTTTATTTCATCAAACATATATCCATCACTGCCCTGCCCCTCTTTCCTCCCAAATTTACCTTTCAGGACATCATTCCTGCACGTCCTTTCTCTCGTCTCCCTTTTATTCTTAATTTGCTGCCTCAATCTCCCTTCACCTTTTCATCTCATACTATGCCTCATCTTTCACCACAGCACTGTTCTCCTTTCTGAAAACTCCATGCACTCCTCGCAGGAGAGCAGTATAGATGTGTTTTCCTGCCCCCGGCTAGTTGGAGTGAAAGAGCGCTCGTTGCTGTTTTTCTGTGTTTCCAGCTGCATGCTAAGAGGCCGTCTGGCACGTCAATCTGTCAGCATACCCATAATACCTGATGGGGGATGGGACTTCACTCAATGACCATGGATTATCCATTCCAGGCCTCCAATTTTCTGTCGGTTTTTCTGTTTTTTTACAACCTTTTGAAACTGACAATCTGACAAGAATCATGGCTTTAAGGGTATCGACACATCCACAGACTCTACTTCCATTCCAAGTTAATGTCTCATAATGTATGTGTGATAGTGGAAAACTAGCCAATGATCCAAATGTTCCCTGTTTTTGGCAGAAATTTTTATTTGATAATTATTTGTGGACATTAACATTTCCACAGGCTGCTACTCAGTTTAGGTTGGTTGGCCTGCTTGTCTTTTGGTACTCATGGTACTGCACAGTAGTCTTGGACTGGATAGGGAGTGTATGCTGCGATTTAAATAAAAGGCATTAAAATCCCTGACTCATCATAAAAGAGGAAGGAGGTGGGGAGATTAGATAGATAGATAGATAGATAGATAGATAGATAGATAGATAGATAGATAGATAGATAGATATGAAATAATCATCATTTTTAAATGAAAATCCGTTTTTCAGGGAAAAACAGGCCTTTTTCTATTTGCTGATGTCCAAACCTTGCTGGCTGAAACAGCAACTAAACATTATGCTGTCACTTTTAGCAGTATGACATTACTCAAGGTCCCGAATTTGTGTCACACTACCTTTGCTCCCATATGTGAACGCTATAGCCCCATGACATTAACGGGCAGAGAGGAAGGAAGGTGAGAGCAGTTGGAGACAGACAGACATAATGGACGCTGGCTGTCTCCGCTGACAAAGCACGGGTTGGAGAAATGTCTCTGAACTTCAAGCTTGAACACTCTGAAGACACTAATGTCAATAATTACAGCTTTTACCTTAGTTGGAGGTCACAAGATGAGGAATCAGCAGAGGAGAGTCTGCATGATGTACACGTTGGTGTGTGTGTGTGTGTGTGTGTCCTACTTTGTATTGTTTCTGACTTCATGACTGGTCTGTAGAGAAAAAGGGGCTCTTTCTGCCTGTAGCGGCTGCTCAGTCAGTCCGTTCATCAGGTCAGTATGCCTGGCAGGTAATCTGTCAGTGCACGGCCGCAGAAACCTCTTGCTTTTAGCGCTTTGAACATTTGAGTTATAATATCTAAGATCTGGCATTATGCCACCAAAAACTGCCCTCTTTTGGAATGACAGCCCATACATTCTGTCGCACGGAGTATGTGTCGCAGATGTTCCTTTGTCACACTCGGGCCATCATTTCACATTTTCTCTGGATCAGATTGTACGCTTTGCGTGCCAGGTAAGCTAGATCATGTGGAGAGGGGTGGGTGGGACTGTGGTTAAAGTAAATTATGGTCTGTTTTACCATCCTTTTTATATATTCAACCTTCTTGTCCAGAAGGTTGCGATTAGCGCAGACGACAGGCCAGTCATGCCCAATCAGCTGCATGCTTCAAACTGTGTTATTGCCCTCGTACTTGCACATGTTCCCCGCAGTGGGGAAATACCGCTGCAAAAGCAAAAACCGAGGCGAAGCGGTTGATGTGGTCAGAAATGTCTCTTGGTATGTTTCTGTGGGGAGGCATTTATTAGACGCAGGAACCACAATTGGTGCCCTACATCCGGATTTCTTGTTTAGATATGGTTTCAGCATATTGATTTGTCAAGTGCGACGGCAAATCTGGATGGAGTCCAGGTGCTGCAGGTGTGACGGACGGTGACGTAAGAATTGGCCTTTTAACCGTAGAAAACACTTGAGGGACTGAGGAGGAAATTTCACTTGTCGGGATGCCGTGGTTAGACTCTCACAGGCCTCTGCAGTGTTTGCTTGAAATGGAAGCTTTTTGGATTCAAGCTTAATTCTCATGTGCTCCGGATAACAGAGTAACCTGCGTGCTTGCCCAGGTGATTCATCTGACAGTCAGGAGTACAGACCCAGTAACTCTTCTAAGAAACGGCCCCTCTGACCCCAGCTGAGATCTAACTGCTGGCAGAGTCACTAGTTCTCCTGCAGACTCGCTCACACATCCATACACAAAAACAAGCGTTCACATCCACACATACACATCAGACAGACATCGCCTGGCTGCTCACAGGTCAGAGCCAGGCCAAAGCCTTTTTTGATGCAAAGATTTCTGGGAATTCTCCTAATTGCCTTGTTTACTTTTCCAGGTTGACTTTAAGTGGTTTTGTGACTAAAAGCTTTTCCACAATATAACTGATGTATTGGATAGGACACGAGTGGGATTACAAGACGCTCTGGCCACCGCAGAAATGATGAATCAATTCCTGTAAGATTTGTAATGTGAAAAATATTATGCCTTCTCATTAAGTCTCTTAAATCACCAAAGAAGTGAAACGCAAAGTTAAACCAGAGCGGAGGAGGATCTGACTTTGGAATCCTGTTGTTCCAACATGACTACATTAATCCACAGGATTAGGTTTTTTTTTGGTTTACAGTTTGTGTTTGTGCAGGGAGCAAGGTGGGTAATGACATTTGAGAGACTAATGGCTTGGAATGAGAAAAACAACACACACACACACACACACCTTTGAGTGGGTTTATATCATCAGAGCTAGTATGGAAAGTATGCTTAGGGGAAAATATGACGTGTTTGTGTGTTTTTACACTCGGTGTTTGCATGTGTATGCATGTACATAAATCTGCGTCCACGTCAGTGTGGGCTATTAATGCCAAAGGGTAAAATATATCTTAGGCCAAGATAGTTTGTCTTTTTACAGTACACGTAAACACACACAAATCAGATTCCAAAATGGTGCATGTGTGTTTTCACCGCACTGGTACGGCCTCGCTTGTTCCTTCTCTCCGTGGAAAGAAAGACTGGTTTCCAGAGGACACTACAGGTTATTGGTTTTGGAACGATCCCTAGCTCTCCTCAACAACCATTAATGAGACAATGACAAATGTGAATACTTTTCTTTGCTGCAAAGGTTGTCACCTTTCCTTGTTTCCGTGTTGTTAATGTCAGTTATTGCAGGCCTAGGCAGGGTTTCTACTAGTGCTGGCAAGAAATAAATAATTAGGTGTTTTTTACTGATACTTCCAAGTTTGGTAAGTTTCTAGGAAACAGCCACAGCTCCTACTCTGCTCTTACACTGAAGTAGCTGCCAGCAATTGAAAAAGAAGCATCACAAACTTAGACAGTACGCCATTACAAAGTCACTTGAGTACTTGTGTGACCAAGTAAAGCTTAATTTAAAGCTATTGTGCGTAGTTTATGTAGCTCCCATGAGGAATTCTAAGTCATGACAACAAACTGTCAGCACGTTCACATGATACAAGCCCCAGGCCCTCCTACACACGATTGCAAATAGCCAAGAAGGACACGGAGAATTGAAAATACATGATGGACTCTTCAGAAGAGGTCAATATTTTTACTTAAAATATACCGGTCGACACGGTTTTCTGAACATACAATGGCTTGAATGTATCGGACGTTCATTAATATCAAATCAATCAGCTTTAAAGCTGCACTGATACATCATTTTTTTTAACAGCTCAAATGATTGTGTAATGTTAAAGAGGTCGCTTGTATTGATGAATCTAAAGAGAATTCTCCCCACACTCTGCAGTTCAACTCATTTTAGCGTCTTTTAGCTCATTATTTTGGTTTTATGGCCTGCAACTTGTTTTGGTCGATTCTCGTGACTCTCGACAAGCAAAAAAAAAGCTTTCTGATAAACCAAGTGTATTCTACCTGCCAGCCAAATGTCAGACAGGCAAAGCTAGCAACTAGCTAGTGAACACAGGGAAGCAGCTGCTAAATAGCCAGATATTTGACATAGGATTTTGTGGGGAACAAAACAGCAAAAAAGGAGTGAAAATTTTTATATATATATATATATATATATATATATATATATATATATATATATATATATATAAAGTGTTGTGTTTACAGTTGGTTCTGCTGCTCCTAAGTGGGCAAGAAAAGCATTAGTTTTGCTTCAGATAAAATATTTTCTTCCTCAAAAAATGCACTTCTGTTGCCGTGGCCAGCACTCTTTTGGCCTTAAAGGTACCCAAAGCCTTAGACTCAAACAAACTTAAGACTTTAGTATGCAAGCAACGTTACACTTTCTGACACTTCTTTCTCAAAATAATTACTTCTCAAGAGGCGAGGTGAGTTTCCATGTTTGCGGTTTTTTTCCCCAGCCAGTCTGCGATCACTTTATACCAAAGGATACCAGAGAGATGAGAGCAGATCAGATGTTACCAAATCCAGCTGCTGTCTGGATAGTGTGTTTGCAGTTTGTACAGGGTTTGTATCAGATCCTCTTTCTCTTTGGGTGGAGAAGCTTTAAAAAAATCTGACATCTCAGTTAGGGGTAACAAGACGGGGTGTATTCTTACATGAAAATCTCAGACCAAGGTCCAAAAAGTTATCACACTTAAAAAAAACAGCTAGTAAGTGTAACAGAGCCATGCCTCCAGCAATCATGGGCAACTTGTGGATTCCTGTAGCCTGCCCCATCACACACGTGCTACCTGGGGCACCACATAATCCCAAAAACTTGTGAGTGTGTGTGTGAGAGAGACACCATACCTAATATTTGCCATCTTTCAGCAGATGGACCTGGTTCACACAATGCTCTGCTGAACCAACACCCATTGGGTTGAAGCGGGACAAAGAAAAAGCAGGAATGCCTTCACGTGCATATATATATCTCCGTTGATGGAAAACACATGCCTGCTTTAGATGAACACATTGCATGTTTGTTCTTAAAGATTATCTTTGCCATACTGGATGGAAGTGATATGATTAAAATACTGCCACAGGAGGAATAGTTTATCAAGCTGGACTGACTTATGTGACCTACTTAAATGTGGCCAAGAAACAATAAAGTGATGCAAGATTGTTATAGATGTATTTTATGTTACCCAGACTGTGGTTAAACCTGCTTAGAGTCCTGCAGTGCTCGTCTGGCCTCTCTTTCACCATGGCCTTGCAGCTTGGAGCTGGGTCGGCTATGCTGTGCTGTCACATTCCCCAGACTGCACACACACAGGCTACAGAGTGGGTCAGTAGGAGAATGCTATGTGTGTGTGTGTGTGTGTGTGTGTGTTTGTGTGTGTGTGTGTTTTGATCTATTAAACCCACTGGGGATCTGATATCCAAAATGGATGACTTCAAAGTTATTGGCAATGGGTTTTATTGGGGATTTTTCATTGGACTGCATGATAAGAAGCCACAGTAAGAAACTATTCAACAAGCAGCCATAAAAACATTCTCGTACATATACTGAATTAAATCCCTATACCACAATCATATATCCAGCTGCTTTAATCTGAATTTTATGGCATGTTATCCAAAGAGTCTCTCAGGTACATTCCACATTTAGTTGTGCAGTATCATATATATCTTGACACAGAGTAATTCTCTCGGACATTTGATGCTCCAGCACAGTATCGGCAAGTAAACCGAAACTCATGGCAGCTTTGTGTCGATTTGGCAACTGTTCAGTGTATTAATTTACAGCAAAACTTTCCATGAGGTACGTGGAATGAAATGCCATTCAGACACGGTAGAGGCAGTAAAAGAGGACAATGGATGAAACGGCTTGAGATGGGGACTGTGGGTCGACCGTATTGCCCTGTGGTCACTGACTAAATGCCACGTCTGGTGAAAATATATGTGGGAGGAAGTGTGACGGCCCTGAATCAATAAATTCCATGAAGAAATCCCTACCATGCAATGTCCTCTTTTTCTTGTTTTGGAAAAATGAGGTTGTATTTTACATTTGTTTCCTTTTTTGGAAACAAAATGTCCTGCTTTCAGGAACGTCCTCTTTTAAGTACACTGTTGTACTAAATAACTTTGGAAAAATAATCCTGTTTTCAAAAGAGAGCGGCAAATGGAAGCTGACTCTCGAAAGGACATAAATCACTGCAACTTTGCCAAAAAGTTTAAAACAAAACAGCCGAGAGCTGCTGAAATAGGCCTGATGGGTATGAGCACCATTTCTGTTTGTGTGTCCATGTGCGCCAGAACTGAACTCTGTTCCTCTTCTACAAATTCAAATTGAATGTCAGGTCTTTATCAGGCATCAGAAATGAGCTGCTCCTTGCTTGTATTCATATTAGTTATCATTTTCTGCTGTGCCCTAAAACTATACAAGAGCACTGAATGAACGTGTCTGTGTCTGTCTCTCCGTCCCTCCCTCCCATTTGCCTGAATGAACTTCCAGATACAATTTTGTGTGTGTGTGTTCGGCCATCTTGATGCTGTCTCTGCTTGTGATGTTTGCTCTTATTCCAAGTCTGGACAGGGCGCTCCAAAGTAACTCCCCAGGAAATCGTTGGCAGCCTACCTCCACTAGCAAGTTCCATGCCCACCATTCCACCTGTTGGCACTGTTGGGTGAGTGGTTGGTACTTTCCAAGCTTTCTCTCATGGGAAAAAAATGGTATGGTACATGATGGTCTCAAAATGAGTTGTTACTGTTAAATCTGTCAACCAGCCATCTGTACAGTAAACCTGCTTCAGTGCGTCTACCAATGTACCATGGGGCCGGATATACTCATCAACACATGCAAATACTTGTAGCCAGTAAAGTACATGTGCCAGCATATGTTAGTATGTGTTTATCCTGCAGTTAGTGGGCTGTGAAACCGGAATGAAATTCCCGCTGTGTCTTAGCATGAACAAGGCCTTTTCCAGATAGTAGTCTGACATGCAAGGCCGGGCATACAGTGTAGGGCGAGTCAGTTTAAGCCCTTGTGGAATTCACTTCCCACAGTACTGTACATGGGTTTGCTAAATCGACTTAGTTTGAGTTGAGACACAGAGATTACCTTTTAATGCAGTAAGGTCAGAGGTCAAACTCAAATGCCTTTTTGTGTGTCAGGAAAGAAAGAAGAGATGAAGGAGAAATAGAGCTACAGAGCTGTGGATGCTTTCCTTTTGTGTGTTTTTTCTGTTCTGCACTCATCCACCTCTGTCTCTCTTCTCTAAATCATTTGTCAAAAACCAGAAACAAACAAGCCAAGTGGCGGATCAAAGTGAAATGAACCAATGTGGCCTAAAGATCGAGCCAATGACATTATTTTTGCATATGACACAAGACGATATATCAACTTGTTGAGCCTTCTCTGAGGCAATGAAAGAGTGGCTCGTGCCTCCTTGACACTTTTATGTTCAAGACTGATTGACTGAGCCATATGAACCCATCCAATTCAATATATTACAAACTGACATGAGAGTGTATGTGTGTGTGTAAAATGTTTGTGAGAGTGTGTGGAGCTCTCCACATGTGCTGAACAGAAACGGCTGTTCCTCAAACAACCTTTCATCACATGCTGTCCACAGGAGTGCAGCATGGCTGCACACTTAAGCTTCCAACCTTAAATGGACAGTAGACGTTAGTTATTATCCGTAGAGTTGTTATGTATCTCCTGTTGGCTGTATTTTTATACACATAGTAATAGAGCCGACCGATAAAGGATTTTAAGACCGAATACAAATATTTGGTTATTTAAAAATCTGATATATCGACCAATATATATTTTAAAAGAAAAATCCAGAAACGCGTAACAAAACAGATTTCCTAACATTAGTTATTTGTAGTTATTTATTACTCATTATTTAGTTGTCACTAAAATAATTTAATTTGTTTTATTGTCACAACATCAAAATGTATTAAAGTTCTGATAAATACCGCCCGCCGATATATCGGTCGGGCTCTATATAGTATCATATTCCCATAAAGGTCCTGGCAGGCCGCTGGTCTGTGTGCTACAAAATTACATCAGTTATTAGAAAAAGAAATGTTATTCAGACTTTATCTACCTGGGCGGAGCACCCAAGTATGACCTGCTGTATGTATGGGAAACTGTTGATAATTAATAAATAATATGCCTATAATAGGTATGCCTGGTTAATGTTCCATGCCATTAACCTTTATATGATGTAGGCTGATGTGGAATTGTGTTTCTACTAGTTAACATGCCAAATATAAGTAGTAAGTTTTCTCTAAAGATGTTGGCTCTAAATCTCTGTTTATGGATAGATTTGATGGATCAGTCAGACTGGGTACAGTGGCTAATGTTATACCCATGTTAGCTTAGGCAAGCTCTATTATTAATTTTGGGTACACTTGATGATTTGCAATGATATATGAAACTACTGTTGTTTCAAATGCATCGCCACAAGAATTCATTGATTGGAAGGACAATAGCATTTAAGCCACTAGTTCAGATGCTGGTCTATATACTCACCACAATTCCCTTCAGCCCCAAGTTTCCAAAAGTTTTTTTGCAAGGCATTTGGCAAAATCCATCCCCCCACCTATCATTCCCATTCCTCCCCAGCTGAGCCCCAGTCACGAGGGTGAATGTGGTGCTAGGCCTCCCTGGAGCTCCTCACCACCAGGTCTGGTCACCAGCAGGTCAGCCTCACCACTAGACCCAGGTCGAGGGCTTTAGTGGCTCCATCCAAGCCTGAAAAAACAGCCTGAGGGCTGGAGAGCAAGCCTGGGAATCTGGCCTGTACCTGCTGTACAATGAATGGAAATAAGAGACACATTGAACCTGACATCTTAGCAAGTCACATAATCTAATATTTTGTGTTGTATCAAAGCATGTGGGGGAGAGAAGTGATAATGGGGTGAGATACTTGTACTTAGTTCCAATACAAATCTTGTTTCAAGAATGTGATTCAAGCCAGTGTTTTCTTTCTGTGATCCACCTAATTTGGTTTTGTGGAATTTTGGTATTGGTTTTGTTTTCAGTAATTTCATTACTGAAGTCAAAATTCCCAGAAAATTTTTTTTTTTTTTTTTTGAAAAAAAATTGTGTGGTAATTGTTTGGCAATGAAATACAGTTAAACTAATTGCATGTGTGTGCATGAGTGGGCCCGTATGGATGTGTGCAGTAAGACAGGGTTGGGCAGGTTTGCTGTGGTCCTGTCGCTGCCACGCATCTGTCCTCTGCATTTTGTCCCATTTTGGATGTGTTTTGCCCCCACCAAGGAATGCAGGGAAGCTTGCAATGAATTCTGCATCACACGGCAGTCTTTTCCTCGCCCTGGTTTTGTTGATCAGTGCCATGTGGTCTGTGGCAGGCTAGAGGTCAGAGATGTAGCGGTCTTGTGAGTGGCTGGAAAAATATGCACTTTGGAAGTCATGGAGCAACTTTGTCTGTTTTCTATGTGACTTCCAGTAAAAGTATCCCTATCATTCAGGGTGTTACTGGAAAGATTATGCATCCTCTGAGGATCTCTTGTTTAACCTGTTTTAACAGAACACTGCATCCCAAATACACGGTAGACCAGAAGTCCTTACATGTACAAACCTGATTTTTAGACCTGATCTAAAAACAGACTTTAAGAAAAACTTACCCAAAAGTACTAGGAAGGTGTTAGATGCTATCATAGCCTGGTTCATCATTTCCAGCTAAAAGATAAAGAGCTAAAAGATAAAACCAGACCTGCTACTATTTTACTAAACACACTGGAAAAACATAAGTCACATTTTCCATATGGACTCTCTCTATCAGGCTCTGTGTTCTTATCTCGACCGCTACTGACTGAAACGAGGCTTGAGGTAATCTGAATGAGTTCACCTTTCATCCAAACTTCAATCCTCAGTTAAAACGTTTCCAGGTAGAGGGTTTGGCCTTTTGGCAAAAACATTGTGGTTTCTATATCAGTGCTTTTCTCTTAAAGGCGTGTACTTTGTCAACATTCCTGGTTAATTAGTGGTTAAATAAAGAGCTATATTAAGAAATGGCACTGAAGGGTTTAGGCTCAAAATAAAATGTTTAATTGGTTTTCCATAAGAAGTGCTAAAGTCATTTTTGTATTTTGTGCTATTTTCCGTATTTTTTTGCATTCTAAGAAACAAAAAAAGCATACTTTACCGTATATACTGTCATAAAATGGCATTACAGTAAGCAGAAATGTCTTATTTGGTTAAAACTGTGAACAAGTAGCTTTCCGTAACACTGCTCAGAGCAAAAATGTTATTTATGTTAAGAAAGCATTTAATGGCTCAAAGATGGGAAGCCTATTCACAAAAACATACTTTAGAGACAAATGTGACTCTGCATGCACACACCCATGCATGTACTCAAGGTCATTACAAAACACACCCTTAAATTACTGTTTGGCTTTGCAAGCAGGAAGTAGGTGAACCCATCTGATCTGACCGTTGTTGTGCAACGCCACGGAGAACAGGGAGTTAATGAGGGAGGCTATAGCCTGTCTCGCCAAGTGGGATTGTCAGTCATTCTCTGGCTGGCATGAATTCAAAGAATGTGGGTAAAACAGCAGTGGACAGTCTGAGAAACTAAATGATGGAGGA
>JABXJD010003602.1:0-11063 GCA_013375575.1 Percina caprodes
TACATATACTGAATTAAATCCCTATACCACAATCATATATCCAGCTGCTTTAATCTGAATTTTGGCATGTTATCCAAAGAGTCTCTCAGGTACATTCCACATTTAGTTGTGCAGTATCATATATATCTTGACACAGAGTAATTCTCTCGGACATTTGATGCTCCAGCACAGTATCGGCAAGTAAACCGAAACTCATGGCAGCTTTGTGTCGATTTGGCAACTGTTCAGTGTATTAATTTACAGCAAAACTTTCCATGAGGTACGTGGAATGAAATGCCATTCAGACACGGTAGAGGCAGTAAAGAGGACAATGGATGAAACGGCTTGAGATGGGGACTGTGGGTCGACCGTATTGCCCTGTGGTCACTGACTAAATGCCACGTCTGGTGAAAATATATGTGGGAGGAAGTGTGACGGCCCTGAATCAATAAATTCCATGAAGAAATCCCTACCATGCAATGTCCTCTTTTTCTTGTTTTGGAAAAATGAGGTTGTATTTTACATTTGTTTCCTTTTTGGAAACAAAATGTCCTGCTTTCAGGAGCGTCCTCTTTTAAGTACACTGTTGTACTAAATAACTTTGGAAAAATAATCCTGTTTTCAAAGAGGCGGCAAATGGAAGCTGACTCTCGAAAGGACATAAATCACTGCAACTTTGCCAAAAAGTTTAAAACAAAACAGCCGAGAGCTGCTGAAATAGGCCTGATGGGTATGAGCACCATTTCTGTTTGTGTGTCCATGTGCGCCAGAACTGAACTCTGTTCCTCTTCTACAAATTCAAATTGAATGTCAGGTCTTTATCAGGCATCAGAAATGAGCTGCTCCTTGCTTGTATTCATATTAGTTATCATTTTCTGCTGTGCCCTAAAACTATACAAGAGCACTGAATGAACGTGTCTGTGTCTGTCTCTCCGTCCCTCCCTCCCATTTGCCTGAATGAACTTCCAGATACAATTTTGTGTGTGTGTGTTCGGCCATCTTGATGCTGTCTCTGCTTGTGATGTTTGCTCTTATTCCAAGTCTGGACAGGGCGCTCCAAAGTAACTCCCCAGGAAATCGTTGGCAGCCTACCTCCACTAGCAAGTTCCATGCCCACCATTCCACCTGTTGGCACTGTTGGGTGAGTGGTTGGTACTTTCCCAAGCTTTCTCTCATGGGAAAAAAAATGGTATGGTACATGATGGTCTCAAAATGAGTTGTTACTGTTAAATCTGTCAACCAGCCATCTGTACAGTAAACCTGCTTCAGTGCGTCTACCAATGTACCATGGGGCCGGATACATACTCATCAACACATGCAAATACTTGTAGCCAGTAAAGTACATGTGCCAGCATATGTTAGTATGTGTTTATCCTGCAGTTAGTGGGCTGTGAAACCGGAATGAAATTCCCGCTGTGTCTTAGCATGAACAAGGCCTTTTCCAGATAGTAGTCTGACATGCAAGGCCGGGCATACAGTGTAGGGCGAGTCAGTTTAAGCCCTTGTGGAATTCACTTCCCACAGTACTGTACATGGGTTTGCTAAATCGACTTAGTTTGAGTTGGAGACACAAGGAGAGATTTACTCTCTACACACCGGAATGGATATGTTAGATTACCTTTTAATGCAGTAAGGTCAGAGGTCAAACTCAAATGCCTTTTTTGTGTGTCAGGAAAGAAAGAAGAGATGAAGGAGAAATAGAGCTACAGAGCTGTGGATGCTTTCCTTTTGTGTGTTTTTTCTGTTCTGCACTCATCCACCTCTGTCTCTCTTCTCTAAATCATTTGTCAAAAACCAGAAACAAACAAGCCAAGTGGCGGATCAAAGTGAAATGAACCAATGTGGCCTAAAGATCGAGCCAATGACATTATTTTTGCATATGACACAAGACGATATATCAACTTGTTGAGCCTTCTCTGAGGCAATGAAAGAGTGGCTCGTGCCTCCTTGACACTTTTATGTTCAAGACTGATTGACTGAGCCATATGAACCCATCCAATTCAATATATTACAAACTGACATGAGAGAGGAGTGTGTATGTGTGTGTGTAAATGTGTTTGTGAGAGTGTGTGGCTCTCCATGTGCTGAACAGAAACGGCTGTTCCTCAAACAACCTTTCATCACATGCTGTCCACAGGAGTGCAGCATGGCTGCACAGCCCTGGATTAAGCTTCCAACCTTAAATGGACAGTAGACGTTAGTTATTATCCCGTAGAGTTGTTATGTATCTCCTGTTGGCTGTATTTTTATACACATAGTAATAGAGCCGACCGATAAAGGATTTTAAGACCGAATACAAATATTTGGTTATTTAAAAATCTGATATATCGACAATATATATTTTAAAAGAAAAATCCAGAAACGCGTAACAAAACAGATTTCCCTAACATTAGTTATTTGTAGTTATTTATTACTCATTATTTAGTTGTCACTAAAATAATTTAATTTGTTTTATTGTCACAACATCAAAATGTATTAAAGTTCTGATAAATACCGGCCCGCCGATATATCGGTCGGGCTCTATATAGTATCATATTCCCATAAAGGTCCTGGCAGGCCGCTGGTCTGTGTGCTACAAAATTACATCAGTTATTAGAAAAGAAATGTTATTCAGACTTTATCTACCTGGGCGGAGCACCCAAGTATGACCTGCTGTATGTATGGGAAACTGTTGATAATTAATAAATAATATGCCTATAATAGGTATGCCTGGTTAATGTTCCATGCCATTAACCTTTATGATGTAGGCTGATGTGGAATTGTGTTTCTACTAGTTAACATGCCAAATATAAGTAGTAAGTTTTCTCTAAAGATGTTGGCTCTAAATCTCTGTTTATGGATAGATTTGATGGATCAGTCAGACTGGGTACAGTGGCTAATGTTATACCCATGTTAGCTTAGGCAAGCTCTATTATTAATTTTGGGTACACTTGATGATTTGCAATGATATATGAAACTACTGTTGTTTCAAATGCATACAAGAATTCATTGATTGGAAGGACAATAGCATTTAAGCCACTAGTTCAGATGCTGGTCTATATACTCACCACAATTCCCTTCAGCCCCAAGTTTCCAAAAGTTTTTTTGCAAGGCATTTGGCAAAATCCATCCCCCCACCTATCATTCCCATTCCTCCCCAGCTGAGCCCCAGTCACGAGGGTGAATGTGGTGCTAGGCCTCCCTGGAGCTCCTCACCACCAGGTCTGGTCACCAGCAGGTCAGCCTCACCACTAGACCCAGGTCGAGGGCTTTAGTGGCTCCATCCAAGCCTGAAAAAACAGCCTGAGGGCTGGAGAGCAAGCCTGGGAATCTGGCCTGTACCTGCTGTACAATGAATGGAAATAAGAGACACATTGAACCTGACATCTTAGCAAGTCACATAATCTAATATTTTGTGTTGTATCAAAGCATGTGGGGGGGGGGGAGAGAAGTGATAATGGGGTGAGATACTTGTACTTAGTTCCAATACAAATCTTGTTTCAAGAATGTGATTCAAGCCAGTGTTTTTCTTTCTGTGATCCACCTAATTTGGTTTTGTGGAATTTTGGTATTGGTTTTGTTTTCAGTAATTTCATTACTGAAGTCAAAATTCCCACGAAAAGTTTTTTTTTTTTTTTTAGACTGAAAAAATGTCTTGATGGTAATTGTTTGGCAATGCAGAAATACAGTTAAACTAATTGCATGTGTGTGCATGAGTGGGCCCGTATGGATGTGTGCAGTAAGACAGGGTTGGGCAGGTTTGCTGTGGTCCTGTCGCTGCCACGCATCTGTCCTCTGCATTTTGTCCCATTTTTGGATGTGTTTTGCCCCCACCAAGGAATGCAGGGGAAGCTTGCAATGAATTCTGCATCACACGGCAGTCTTTTCCTCGCCCGGGTTTTGTTGATCAGTGCCATGTGGTCTGTGGCAGGCTAGAGGTCAGAGATGTAGCGGTCTTGTGAGTGGCTGGAAAAAATATGCACTTTGGAAGTCATGGAGCAACTTTGTCTGTTTTCTATGTGACTTCCAGTAAAAGTATCCCTATCATTCAGGGTGTTACTGGAAAGATTATGCATCCTCTGAGGATCTCTTGTTTAACCTGTTTTAACAGAACACTGCATCCCAAATACACGGTAGACCAGAAGTCCTTACATGTACAAACCTGATTTTTAGACCTGATCTAAAAACAGACTTTAAGAAAAACTTACCCAAAAGTACTAGGAAGGTGTTAGATGCTATCATAGCCTGGTTCATCATTTCCAGCTAAAAGATAAAGAGCTAAAAGATAAAACCAGACCTGCTACTATTTTACTAAACACACTGGAAAAACATAAGTCACATTTTCCATATGGACTCTCTCTATCAGGCTCTGTGTTCTTATCTCGACCGCTACTGACTGAAACGAGGCTTGAGGTAATCTGAATGAGTTCACCTTTCATCCAAACTTCAATCCTCAGTTAAAACGTTTCCAGGTAGAGGGTTTGGCCTTTTGGCAAAAACATTGTGGTTTCTATATCAGTGCTTTTCTCTTAAAGGCGTGTACTTTGTCAACATTCCTGGTTAATTAGTGGTTAAATAAAGAGCTATATTAAGAAATGGCACTGAAGGGTTTAGGCTCAAAATAAAATGTTTAATTGGTTTTCCATAAGAAGTGCTAAAGTCATTTTTGTATTTTGTGCTATTTTCTGTATTTTTTTGCATTCTAAGAAACAAAAAAAGCATACTTTACCGTATATACTGTCATAAAATGGCATTACAGTAAGCAGAAATGTCTTATTTGGTTAAAACTGTGAACAAGTAGCTTTCCGTAACACTGCTCAGAGCAAAAATGTTATTTATGTTAAGAAAGCATTTAATGGCTCAAAGATGGGAAGCCTATTCACAAAAAACATACTTTAGAGACAAATGTGACTCTGCATGCACACACACCCATGCATGTACTCAAGGTCATACCTACAAAACACACCCTTAAATTACTGTTTGGCTTTGCAAGCAGGAAGTAGGTGAACCCACTCGATCTGACCGTTGTTGGCAGCGGCCAATGGGAGCAGGGAGTTAATGAGGAGGCTATAGCCTGTCTCGCCAAGTGGGATTGTCAGTCATTCTCTGGCTGGCATGAATTCAAAGAATGTGGGTAAAACAGCAGTGGACAGTCTGAAAACTAAATGATGGAGGAGGAGGAGGAGGAGGAGGAAGAGTGCAGGAAGTAGAAAAGAAGCTGGAAAGCACCTGAAGTGTGAGTCAGGGAGGAAAAGGAGGAGGAGGAGGGGGCTGGTTGCAGCTGCAATAACACTGTCTGGCAGTCCGAGGAAAGCTGCTAGATGTACAGCTCAACTACTGTACACACAACATATATACATTTAATGTGCATGCTTGTCCATATGCTTCAACATTTTCAAAAGACACTTTAGACACATTTCTGCACAAAATATGACAGTATAAGTTATCAGAACTTAAAATAAACATACACTAACCTAGAATATGGTATATTCATTATAACACATGTGCAATGCACAACATTATGCAGAATTTGTTTTTTGGGGGGCAGGTGGCCAAGCCTCTGTAGAACCGCCAATGACTGGAATAAAGACTGGAAGGAAGGGCCACATATGTGTATAAAGCACAGATCCTGGGGCCTATATGCACCTTTCACCACTGCAGCTCATAAAAACAGATGCCTTGTATTGCCTAATGTATTATTATAAGCCTGTTATTATTATAAGTCTGTTATTATTATTATTATTATTAGCCTATACTGTGTGTCGCAGGCTAGTGTCTGTCAGTCAATGATCAGGTAAAATGTCCAGAGTAAGTGTGTCTTATGATTCTGTAGCCGGCCGCCTGGTGGCGCACTGCGCTCTGCGGATCAGCTGTGCCAGAGGAGGAGGAGGGAGGAAAGGGGGTGACAGAGGGAGGAGTGAGGGAGGAAGAGGTAACAGAGAGAGAGCAGCCTCGCCACACGGTCCACAGTTCCAGAGATACTCAGACTCTACCACCGACATACTATCCCGCGTAACAGAGCAAGCAGAGCCGGACGCGTCCCGCTCTCCTGGATAGATCCCTCACCTCTCTCCCAGGACTTGGTTAGCCCTGTTCTCCCGGACGGACGTCAGCTTCCCATAGAGCTCCCAGGATATAAGTTGTTCCCAGTAGCAGAACCGGAGATCCTGGAAGATGGGTTCAGTCCCTGCCATATCTGTCCTTATTTTGGGCATTGTGGTTCCAGCGCTGGCCGGCTATATTGAGGTATGTAATGTGACATGCCTTGGGGTCTGTGCCAGGCTAGTCTGACTCGGATCACAACACAAGTGTGTTGAAAAAGCACATCTTTCTGGCCTGCGTACCTATTTGTCCTCTCTTAACATGAGACATTTGTGGCTAAGCTCGGTTTTATGTCGCTGGATGTGTAACTGTGTATTTCTGTTGGGCTTTGACTCCTTCCTCCCGACAGATTCCCACACAAGCAGGGAATGAAACGCTCCTAATCAAAGGAATTTCCATAATACTTTAGTTATAGGCTAGTTAAGGGTTATGACGTGTATATAAATGCTGATATATTATCAGATCTAGTTAAATATTAATGAGCTTGCTTTCAGGTCACTTTTGAGCACTGACTGCAGCTTGTTGGTTGAGTTGAACAATGTGCGGCCCCCGGAAGCTGCTCTAACAGGAATTACAGCAGGGTTTGCTGCAGAGATCAGATGAAAGACAGCAGGCGCTTTGTCAGGCCTTGGGGGACACACTGGCCCTCTGCAATGGATCACAAAGTGTGTCCTCCTGCTCTGTCTCTGTGTCACAGATGCATCCACCGTGTGTGTGTGTGTGTGTGTGTGTGTGTGTGTGTGTGTGTGTCTAAACAGACAGGAGGAAATCCTTTACCTAGGTTTTCAATCTGCAGCTGCTCCTGTCAACAGGTTGGCCCCCTGTTGTGCAGGCTGGCCCCTGTTAATGGTCTTTGTAGTCCTTATTACAGTAATTTGAACCATTACAGTAGTCTACTGCACATGAGTCTCTGGCTGCAACTAACTGTTACTTTCATTGTGCATTATTTTTGTCAGATATTTTCTCGATTAATTGCTTATTTTTGCTCTCTATAATATCAGAAAGGGAGAAGAAATGTGGAACAGTGTTTTCCAAAGCCCAAGATAATGTCCTTAAATGTCTCGTTTTATCCACAACTCAAAGATGTTCAGTTTACTGTCACAGAGAAGACACGAAACTAACATATTCACATTTAAACTGGAATTAATCGATTAATGGATTATCAAAATAGTGTGCAATTAATTTAATAGCTGACAACTAATCAACGAATCGATTCATTTTGCAGAGCTACATGAGTCTATTTGTCAGATATGCAGGTCCTCTTGTACAAACCCAAACACACACACACATGTGCACACACTCCTTACCTACCTAATGCCCTGTTTTCCTGCTGGCTCACCAGTTATTGTCCCTGGACACTGAAGCCTGCAGTGTCAGACTGTGTGTCATGGGATAACAATGCACCCATTCTCAGTGCAAACAGCCCCCCGCCCCCAACCAACAGGGTAAACACAAGTGTTCCTGCTCACTGCTGAAGTAACCATGACAAAACATTTGAACAAGACATCTCCTCCTGCCACTGTTGTGCAAAGTGGCTGGTTATTAGGTAATGTTTCTCTCTCTCCCGCGTTTGCGACCAGGCCATTTCCAGGCAGTATTGGCTGGCATTGTGTGTCTGTGTGTGTGTGTTGTGTGTGTGTGTGTGTGTGGGGGGGGAATAATAGTTATTATGTCCCAACCGAATCTGTGCGGTTACACAGAGACAGACTCTCCTGAGATGATTAATGGATGAAATCAATGAATTTTCCTGATCAGTCACCCAGATTAAACTGAGAAATGTATGGTGGCTGCTGTGCGTCTTGACTTTGGGGCGCACGCTGACGATTCCTGCCGTTTAATCCATGGCTGTTCTCAAGGACAAAGCTTTTTTCTTTGTTTGACAGTAAAACACCACATGGATAGAATATGGATATATTCATATCCCTTTTTTTTTTTGCCCCTTCCTCCTTTGCCCTTAAATGGACACTGTCTACAGGAAACCTAAGACTTATAATACCAAAGTAGAAATAAAGAAACACCTGAATATACACTACATCTGTAGGGGAAAACACAAATATGAACACCTTTGAGTTGGAGAAAGAATAGAATAAATCCAACAAGATGACTATACATTCATTTATAAGATGCATGTCTGGTTATATCTCTATATGTTTAACTAAATTAAAAGATTACAGATTCACAAAGGCTCAAGTTAAACATCAACATGTCAGGGTTTTCCATACCATTATAAGACCGAGGCGCTGCACCCAAGTTTTTGGCACCAACAAAGCTGAATGAATGTAAAATCAACGTGAGCATCAAATCGAACTACGTGACTTTTCTCCGATCTAATGATTGTTTTGTTTTTAAGCTTTTTGAGTGTTATTTATTTATCATTTGCTCTCACTTTTCCAGCGTTTGAGACACTAATATGCTATTGAAAATTGTTTTCTTAAGATGTAAAACCCCTCCCCATACACGCAACTGAGTCTCCGACAAACTAAGGCTGCACGATTTTAGGAAAATACGTTGAATATTGCGACAAGGATATTTCGCGATAACGATATTTCGCAATAACGATATTTCTTGCGATACATAAACAGATATTAAAGTGTACTCAGTTTTGACTTTCTGCTGCTTTCAGAAATCTGCTAAAATACAAAATGCAAACCAATTGCTTGTTGGATTTCAAACAAATAATTTTTTTTTAAATGACTTTGATTCTCATTTTATTTTCATTTTACAAACCGACTGCATCACAACTTTCTTCTGTGAGTTTTAACCCTTGTGTTGTCTTCCCCATTGACCGTGATTCGGGGTCAAAATATTCCAATGTTTTGGTCATCTTTTCTTTAAGTTTCTTTCAAAAAAATTCTGTGTTTTTTGACATTTTTTTTAAGCTTTTCTAACTTTTCCTGGCGTTTTTGAAGGTTATCCTGGTGTTCTTTCACTTTTTGTCCAAGTGTGTTTCACTTTTTCCGATGTTTTTTTTTTACCCTTTTTTTCCTACGTTTTTCAGTTTTCTATTATCAATTTTTCTTTACATGCTATAAAATTGAATAAAACACCCAAATTCAACGAAAGTAGCGAACTGATCATTTATTTAAGTTGTGAAGAGCGTCAACGTTATTGGCTGAAAGAAACCCACATTTCTGATATAAAAATTTCTTTAAATTTGGGTCCGATTTGACCCAAGGACAACAGGAGGGTTAAACAGAGACTGGATAAAATAGGTGTGGAAGCGCTGCAGTGCTCTCCTTCTCTTCATTGAAGCCTCTATGTTTACAGGCTTGTGGTGATAAGCAATGTGCTAAAGGTGCCAAAAAATCTATGTTTGGTACTGCCGATTTGTTTTGTTTTGTCATGGTTCATGTGTGCAATACACATTATAATTCTAAGCTAAAAAATTGTGATTCATATTTGTCCCTGAATCGTGCAGGCCTACCGTCACCCAAAGCACCGTTAGAGCACCTGGTCGTCAGACTCAGTGGGGAGTGAAACCGAAGCAGAAAGACAGACACAGAGCTGTAGCTGAGCCAAAGTAGAACACTTTTTATTTATTAAGTTTATTTTACAGTGTGTTCTGGGGACAGGCAGCTGAGAGTGAGGAGATGTTTTTACAGTGTGTTCTGGGGACAGGCAGCTAGCAGATAGTGAGGAGATGTTTTTTACAGTGTGTTCTGGGGACAGGCAGCTAGCAGATAGTGAGGAGATGTTTTTTACAGTGTGTTCTGGGTACAGGCAGCTAGCAGATAGTGAGGAGATGTTTTTTACAGTGTGTTCAGGAGACAGGCAGCTAGTAGATAGTGAGGAGATGTTTTTTACAGTGTGTTCAGGAGACAGGCAGCTAGTAGATAGTGAGGAGATGTTTTTCACAGTGTGTTCTGGGGACAGGCAGCTAGTAGATAGTGAGGAGATGTTTTTCACAGTGTGTTCAGGGGACAGGCAGCTAGCAGATAGTGAGGAGATGTTTTTCACAGTGTGTTCAGGGGACAGGCAGCTAGCAGATAGTGAGGAGATGTTTTTCACAGTGTGTTCAGGGGACAGGCAGCTAGCAGATAGTGATAGGAAATGTTTGCTGTATGTTCTAGCCTAAAAGACGTGTGCCTTCGCTTAGCGCACCTTTAAAATAACCGATATATTATGCAGTCCTACCACAAACCTAGGGGAAAACACGGCGTGTCGTTTTTTTCTCAGCTAGGATACAGATAAAGCAAACGCTGGCTGTGTTTCCCTTTTTCATGTGTGTGTGTTTCTCCACTGTTTGGACTGGACAGCTGCTGGTGTGTGCAGCCTGGGCCCTGCTGCTGAGCCTGTGGACACAAAGCCGAGCTACATATTGCTGTGCCGACATGCTGACTGAATGCACTCCCCTGGACCTTGAGCTTGAATTTACGAGCCAGTGAGAGCTCCTCTGAGACCCACTCGCTGTTAGTCAGGCATGGTTTATTCCCTCTCCTCCACCTCCTCTCCTGCCAGCGTTCCTCATCTCTTTGTGTGTTTGCGATTCTCGAGGTGTCATCGGACCGGAGCGGCCCTCTTGTTCTGCAGTTCCTCCCTTTTCAAGCGTTTTTGAATTAGCCTTCTACTTCAGCTGTGTAAACAGTTTTGTTTTGTCAGGTACCTGCGAGAGTGCCAGATTGTGAGCCTTTTTATTTCTTCAGCTGTGTCGTTGTCTCCCCCCCCCAACCCCCCACCCCCTCATCTGAGCATCTCTTCTCTTTACAGTCTGCTGTGGCTTCAAATAGGGCTGCATAATATATGTCTTTTAGAGTCATGGCAATATCAACTGTTGCAATAACATAACATCGGGAAGGCTGCGACATGCCGCAAAAGAAACTCAGAGATTTTTGTGTTTTGTGCCTTTTTAAATTCAACTCAACTGTTCAGTTTGTTCAAGAAAAGAAACTCGAAATGATTTCCGCTCATTTGTTTTAAATTCATCAAACAATGTGTCGCTTCTGAAGAATAACCAAAGCAGCAAAAATTGAGAACACTTTACTTAACCCTTGTGTTGTGTTCCG